>JAQZBX010048250.1:0-20251 GCA_029593785.1 Cabassous unicinctus | reverse complement strand
AAAAAAAAAAAAAATCACAGAGCTGTATGACAACTTCAAGCAGTCTAATAGAAGAGAACATGGATGGCAGTAAAAATATGAGAAAATGTAATAGGTCAAATTTTTCCAAAGTTGATAAAAATTATAAAGCTACATATCAAGTGCTCAATGAAATGTAAATACAAAAAATATGAGTAAAACTATATAAAAGCATGTCTAACAACTTGTTCCAGTCAGTGATAAAGGGGGAAAATGTTAAAGGAACCAGAGAACAGTGCAATTTTGCATATAGAGGAAAATATAAGGATGACATGAGATTACATTATTGGAAATAATGCAAGTACAAAGGCAGTAGACTTAATACCTTCAAAATGCTGCAAGAAAAAACGTCATCCTTGAATTCTGTATTAATTTTGCAAAATGCAGTCAAAATAAAGACTTTTTCAGACATATCAAAGCTAAAAGACTTACACTGCAAGAAATGTTAAAGGAGGCCCTTTATAAAGAAAGAAAATGCCAAATGAATGAAGAGTACTGGACATTGGTAATGTAATGAATATATATAAATATGAATGTGCTTTTCTGTTATTTAATTATTTGTAAAAAATAATTGAATGTTCTAAATAAAATTAATTAGAGTAAATTTATAATATGTGTAAAAGTAAAAATATATGTGAAAAATATAAAAAAAGTCAAAAGGGGGAAAATGAAAGTATCCTTATATAAGGTTTTTATATTAAATATGAAGTGGTAAAATATTTAAATTTTATACCACAAATCCCAAAATAATGACTAATATAACAAAGAGTATTTTATAATTAATAAGCTAACAAAGGAGATAAAATGGGCATATATAAAATATCCAGATATTCCAATTAAGGCTGAAAAGGAGCACAAAGGAACAGAGATGGGGCACATAGAAAACAGGAACAAATGATAAATTGTAAACCTAACCATACCAATAATCACATTGTAGGCAAAATATCCAAATAGCCCAATTAAAAGACAGATATTGCTAGATTAGATTTAAAAAGAAGATACAACTCTATGCCACCCAAATGAAGAAAACTTCAATCATAAATGCACTAATAGGTTAACAGTAAACATTGGAAAAATATATACTATATGTATTAGTAAGCCAAAGGTGTGCTGATGCAAATTACCAGAAATCCATTGGCTTTTATAAAGGGTATTTATTTGGGGTAAGGCCATGGAAAGTCCAGCTCAAGATACCATAAGAGGTACTTTCTTATCAAAGTCAGCTGCCAGTGTTGAAGCAAGATGGTGGACCATCTCTGCTTGGTTTCTCAGGGCTTCCTGTATCAGTGTCTAGAATAGTACTTGTTTCTTTCTGGGTCTTTTCAGCTGCTTAGCCACTCTGTTCCCTTCAGCTGCAAACTATCAGGTGAACAGCTCATCCCTTTCTGGGGCTTTAGCTATTTGTGCCTTCTCCTTTCTGTCACATGGCAAGACCAAAATGACCAAGTTCTCTCCTCTTCCATTTGTCTTCTTGAGTGAGTGTCTGTTTATATCAGCCCACCAAGGGGACAGGGATTCAATTTGAGTCATGCCCTTCTAATGTGGTTGAATCAATGCCCTAATCTTAATAGGTGACTTAATCAAGGCATGTCAGCTGACTCTAATGCATTCAAAAGGTATCATACCCAGAGGAATAGATAAGTTTACAAACATAATCTTTCTCTTTTTGAGATTCACAGATAACCTCAATTTGCCACACTGGGTAACTCTAGTGAAAAGAAAACTAAAATTAATGTTTTAATATCTGATAAAGTATATAACATAACAAAGGAGACTACCACAGACAAAGCAAGTGATCTCATAATGATAAAGGCGTCAATTAATAAGATGACACAACAGTCAAGTGTTTATAAAGCTAAGAAGGGAGCTAAATATACATGAGGCAAAAATTGATAGAACTGAAAAGAAGAAATAGAAAAAATACTCGATTATTTTTGGTTATTTCAAAACTCCCCTTGGAAATTGATAAAATTCACAGACAGAAAATTAGCAATGCAACAGAAGTCTTTAATAACAATATCAACCAAATTGACTTAACGGAAATCTATAGACTACTTGACTACAGAATATATCTGTAAAATCACCAAATATTTGACAACTAAATAAAAAGCTATTCAATAAACTATAGGCCAAAGAATCAATCAAAAGAAAAATACAATATATTATAAACTGAATGAAAATAAAAACCAATTTTATAAATATTTGGGATGTAGTTAAAACAATAGTTGGTACATTTAAAGGACTCTACAACTATAAGAGCAATTAAGAGTAGTCTGAAATCAATTACTCCAGTTTCTAGCTTAAAAAAAACTACAATACACAAAATAAGTTTAAGAAAGAAAATAATAAATGTAAGAGCAGAAATCAATGAACTGGAAATGAAAAAAATCAGTGAAGCCAAAAATTGGTATTTTGATATTAGTATAACTTGTAACCTTCTAGTCAACCTAATTTGGAAAAAAAGTGAGTAGAGCTAAGTTACCAATATCAAGAATAATAGAAGTGATATCAATGCAGTTTCTACAGATATAAAGAGAATAGTAAAATACTTTGATGAATATATTTATGCCAATAAATTCAAAAAACTATAATGGATCAATTCCTTGAAAGAAATCTACTATCAATTTTCACTCAAGATGGAGTGGATAACCTGAATAATTTTGTACTTATTGAAAAGACTTGACCTGTCATTAAAACCTTTTCCATAATTAAACTCCAGTCTTAGATGTCTATATTTGTGACTTCTCTCAACCCAGAAATGCAAATTAGTTTAACTTTCAAAATTCAGTCAATGCAATTATCATAGCATCAAAGTAAAAAAGAAAAATGTATGATTTCCTCAATAGATGCTAAAAAGTATTAGAGAAATCCCTTATAAAAACTCACAGAAAAATAAGGATAGAAGGAAATTTCCTCAACTGGATAAATGGCATCTTATTCAATATTCTTTTGGAGCTTGTAGCCAGTGCAATACAGCAAGAACAATAAATGCCATCCAGATCGGAAAGGAAGAAGTAAGGCTCATAAAATATTTATAGCCAGAATAAACTATACACTTATAAAAACAATTCTCAAGACTCCATGATAAGAAAACAACCTCATTAAAAAGAAAATGGAAGAATGTCTCCAAATATTGCAAATAAACACATGAAAAGAAAATCACATTGCAGTACCACTGCATATTTATTTGAATCGCTTAAATGAAAAAAGATTGATCATACCAAGTGCTGGTGTGGCTATGGAGGAACTGGAAATTTCATATACTTCTGGCACAAAATGAGTCACCCTAATGAAGTGGTTGGATCAAAGCTCTAATGTTAACTTAATTTGATCAAAGTCATCTCAGCTGAATCTAAAACAATCAAATGGTATCATGCCCAGAGGAACAGACTAGTTTACAAACATAATCAAATATCTTTTCTGGAATTCACAAATAATATCAAACTGCTGCACCCTCCTTTATTTAAATAAAATGTAACGGAGTTTTAATATACTTTCTGTTTTATTGATGGTTGGAAAATATGCTTACCAAAAATTTCTTCACTTAAGCAGCTCTGAAAATTCTAATAAACTAATTGAGTAGGTTTTCTATTAATCTAAATTAGAAGTTTACTCTTTGCACTTTGCTTCCTGGAGGATATTAACCAGACCTTCTCAGTTTTACTTACAGGAATAAGATAATGTCTCAAAGCAAAACCAGACAGAATGGTGCCAAGGGCACCTTATGACATAGTAAATCTGTAACTTCCCTCAGAGACACACACAAAAAAAGATATCCCCTTGAGTGGTGGGCTGAGAAAAGAGCCATGAAGACCTTAGACCTGCACAAATCTATCCTGTGGTTAATTAGCTGCTGAAATTGGGGAAACAAAAGCAAGTTGGGCATGCATGAGACAGCATAGTACTAGAAATTACACGTACTTGCTCACAAAACCCCTGGCATCACTTGTTTTTTCTCCTCTACTTCTCTCCTTTGCCCATAATATCCCTGATTCACATCCTCACTTTGAACTGGTTTTGGGGAAGAAAATCTATCTCATGTTTATGCACTGACAAAAAATCACCTCGCTGAGAGACATGTTTCTCCTTTGTGGCGCCTGATAGGGTTGGCCTTTCTATTGGAAATAACCATGTTTATGGTAACACTAATAACATAAAGGCTGTTTAAGGTCCATTTTCTCTCAGGGAGAAGTATGTGAACTAGGTCTACTGCTTGCTCCCTAATTCTGCTTTCAAATCGTGACTTTCCTTCTTGAAGTTCATGCCATATGGTTATTCTATACAGCTTTTCTGTCTTTGGTAACTAATTACTTCTGGTAACCACCCTCATACATTGAAGTCATTGGATCTTGGCTCCTAGCTTTATTTTCATACCAGATGCTGGCTTCTTTATCAGGCACTGCAACCACTATATTGTACAGAAATTTATACATGGATGACTCTGCTCCCTAGACTCTTTGTTTCCAGTGACCATTTCCTCACCTATATTCAGTCATCCACTTCTTTTATCTCACTTTGGAACATACCATCACTAAAACCTATGTATTTTTGTGCAATTTCTGTTTCAAATGTCGTATGCTCTTGACACCTCTTTCTAAGTTCCAAAAAGAAAAACAACAAATAAATAAATAAATAAATAACATTTCATACTTAAATACCACAGCTAAAAAGTATGTCAATCTTATCCAGACCTCCAACCCGTTGGAACTGTCATATTTCATAACTTCCTTTTGTAAACTGGCCCTCTGCTTGCTTCATTTATTTCCTTCTCTGGCCAAACATTCTTCAATATCATATGTCATGGCTTTTCAGTATCATGAAATTTGCTATGTCAACCTATTGCAAATTTCTATCAATATCATAAATATGGACAGAGACACACTTTTAAAATTTACGTTTATAAAAAAGTTTTATCTTAAGATAAACTGTATTTTAAGTACAATAT
Organism: Cabassous unicinctus; assembly: GCA_029593785.1. Lineage (NCBI taxonomy): Eukaryota > Metazoa > Chordata > Mammalia > Cingulata > Chlamyphoridae > Cabassous > Cabassous unicinctus. Next base: position 15,288 of record JAQZBX010048250.1, on the reverse strand, counting down.
AGGCAAGATCCATGTATGCAAAATAAATTTAGCATACACAGTTGATGTAGTGAAAAAGTTGTTTGAGTCCAAGCTACTTTGTGAAGGGAGTTGAAATGATCCTATCAGTCCTGAAATAAACTGTTTTCCATAAAGTCAAATGATATTGTAAAAAACATCAATAATTTATATTATCTCTGGCTGTATTTTTTTAATACATAACCTTAGAATATATCTATAATATTTACAAATGTACAATTTCCCTATAAATTTCTCATGACTTCTATAAACATAGAAAGCAATATTTTTTAACTGAGCTTTGTACAAATATGGTCAAGATTTCTTCAGAAACAGGAAAAAAAGCAAGTAGTGAGTTAAAGTTCACAGAATTAATTTAATCAATAAAATAGGAAGCAACTTTTATAGTAAAATTTCCAAAAGTAATTGAAAAATGATTTGTTCAAAAGTAATTTTATGTGACACATTTTGTTAGACAACAGGAACGGAGCAATTAGTGAAGAATATGTTCCCTGTTCTCTTATATCTCTAACTAGTTGAATGTGCATGTATTTTTAAATATATTTATAGTAATACAATTATGACTGGGTTAAATATTGTGAAAGATAAGTAGTTAATATTATAAGTACTTATAACCGGAATACCTAATAGCCAAAGTTCTTTCTGAGGAAATGACTTTAATGCTGAGATGTGTAGGATGTTTTTGAATTATCTTTGCGTGGTATGAGAGACCTAAATAAGGGTTTAATTTTTTATGTATGTGTAGATGTTTTAAGGAGTTTGTCATATTTGATTAACCATTTCCAGGTAACAGCCAGAACCATTTAATTTTCTCTGATTTTAATGGATATTCCTGTATAGTTGAAGCATCAAATGCACAGTTTGCTTTAGGCTCTTATTGGTTAATCTTTATCAGGTTAATCAAGTGTAACACTATTATTAAATCTTAAAGGTATTTTACCACAAAGGAATGCTTTATTCTACAGAATGCTTTTAAGATATCCATCTATTGAGTTAATCACATTTAATCATTGCTTCATTAATAAGCAAATTAGATTATCAAATATTTTAAAGTTGGCTTATAGGGAAAACCCATAGGGAGAAGTTTAGGAAGGAAGAGAAGACATGCAAGTATTAAATCACATGGAGTTATAAACTTTACAAGTTAGGAAGAAGAGGAAGTAAGTTAGAGTTTAGATATTTCGAGGAGACTGAGATAGGAGCAAAACCTAGAGATATGGTGGAATGCAAACCAACAGAGCAGAGGATTTTAGGATGGAGAAGTCAAACGTTGAAGTTATTAAGACACAAAGAAAAATGATATCACAAAAGTGTCCTTATGGATTTTTTCTGCAATCTTGATAAGTGCTGTTTTTTTATAACCATGGGGGAAGAATGCAGGCTAACATTGTTTAAATAATTAAAATAAGAATTGGAAACAACAAATACAGATAACGTATTTTTTTAAATTTGACAATAAAAGGGAGCAGATAAATGCAAAGTGTTATACGAGATATTGTGTGGCAAGGAAGAAGTGATTTTTGTTATGGTTTTGAAGTCATGAAGTTCTATAGCAGGTTTGTACACTGATTTTATATTCCAACAGAAAGGAAGAAATGAATGATGTAGAAGAAAAAGTGGGAATCTAAGAAGTTAAAATTTCTTCAGAAAAAAAAAAAGGAGATGTGATCCAGGGAGCAATTTAATGTACTTAACTTTTCGTAGGCAGAGTAATACTCTTCCCTTGTAGCGGGAATAAAAAGAAGACGGACACAGATAAAAGTTTGTGCCAAAAATATGAAGAAATTTTCAACTTATTATTTAGAATTTTGCCTAACTGTTTAATACAAAATCATGAGCTAACTGTAAGGTTGGAGGGGGGTAAGTAGGAGGTGTGAAGACACAGAATTGAGCTAAAATAGTTTTATAGAATACCTGGAAATGAAGCCTACTATAGAATAATGAAATAATATCTTAAATGTAGAGACTAATAAACAAAAACCTTCTTACTTGACAATTTTGGAACGAAAGAATCTCACCTTTAATATTGACAAAACTACATGATTTGGCTTGGTGGGAGTACAAAATGGACCCACTAATACACAAAGCAACACATCTCCAAACTGAAACCTTGTCAAAACTCACCCTGCAGAGTGGACACTGTCACCCAGGATTACTTGCCTCATATTGCAGGCAGAATTGGTCGAGCATAAAGGAATACTATTTTTCAAAATGGATAACTCATTACTATTACAAGAATAGAAATAAAGCAAAAGACAAACAGTCAAGAGTGTTTAGGGATACTTCTTTCTCATGGAAATCAGAGAAAAAAGGAAAATATGTCTACTATTCATAGGATTTCCTGACAGAATACAGTACCTAAATGAGGTTTATAATTAATTCTAAGTGGGGCTAATCAAGTAAATCAGTATTTTGCAAAACAATTTTTACTACAACCACAAAACTAAAACTATTTTGCATTTCAATTCGAAGTATGTGTGTATGTGTGTGTTTGTGAGTGCATGCGTATTTATAACAACCATATGAAACATTATTTAATCATAATTTGTGTGGTTATATGCTATTTTTTTAAGTTAGTAGTGACTCAACTCCCATACCGTTATATCAGTTACAAAGAGAATATTTTTCCAACCTTGCAAAAGACAATTTATTAACCTTAAAAGTGAGCATTTTGCTTTTAATAATGAAAAATAAATCCTATATAATAGTTTGTATATTTGTATGTGTACATTTATGTTTACAAAAATGCTAATTATTAAAGTATAATTTTTGTATTATGCATTCACTTTCTTTCCTTCTTATGTATACCAATATTTGGTAAGATATTTGTTTTTCTTCACATATGAATATAATTTTGGCATTCCTTTAGAACAGTATGACTTAAATTTGCAGAAATGTTTATTTTCTACATGTATCCTGGATTCCTGCTCATGACTTTAATTCATATCTATTGCATTTTCCTTATTTTTTAAAATCATTTTTAAAGGTGTATTTGTTTCTCTGAATTTAGCATATAGAAATCCATTCAAATGTATGTGTCTTTCGAAAAAACACCATTTTCTTAAGTGTGGAATGATTATTTGAGTTTTTTGGTACCTCATATATTTATTATCTATTTTTCTGAAAATTTATTGTACTTTGTTATTTGCTGAAAACAAGATAATCTGATACCAATTTAACTTTAGATACATTTATATACTCATAGTACTATACATAGGATTATTTTTCTGGATTTCCAAATTATAACAAGCAGTATGTAATTGAAGCCAAAGATATCTTGGAATATATGCAATGATATAATGAAACAGGAGCATAGCTTGAGAAAACTGATTGCGTGTACATTCTGAAGTCCATGTTCACTGACATGATATGGGTAGCTTGAAATTGGCCATGATAGAGGATTTACACTACAGATATTGGCAAAAACTATAAAACAGGGTTTTTGTTTGTGTTTCTTTTTCTCTTCCTTCCCTCCCTCCCTTCCTTCTACTAATTGCTAATCATTTATCAACATACCACTAAATACATGTGTACACACCTTCCAGGTTCAACATTTTGGATGGTTTTGTGGACAATGATTTCATTATTTTCTCTGACTGCTCTTTTTTTTTTTTTTTTTTTCTTTATTCAGAATTTCTTCATTAGTGAAGGGACTGGATTTCCTAATTAGTGGATAGATTGAGCTAGAAGCCTGCATATACTCACAGAATACCAAGTTTTTGTTCATATGAAGGTGACTTTTTTTTCTATCTACAATTTTATGGGAAGTTGGCAAACTGCTTGTTTTATCTATTCTATGGACAGGTAAACACAAATGTTCAGATTTCTGTTTATGATAAGGCAGCAGGTACAAAGGATCTGGTTTTATGCTGAGAGTATATAGTTCCCCCTACCCAAACACCTAGCTATAGGTAGCATATATCCTTCAACTTTCAGAAAGCATAAATAATATAGCCTCATCTCAATATTAACATCATTCTTTCTTTGGTCTACACAATTTAAAATATCTGTCAAGGCTATGGGTTCCTTCTCTATGGGCTCCTCTCTTCTATGCTCACCTTCTTCTTATCCATCTCTTCAAGATTATGGGATCTGTGGTCTACATTCACCTTCTTCTTGGCCATCTTCAGTTATTTCAAATTCACAATGTTCAATACTTAAATTACCTTATGCTGCAAACTATTTCAGGCTTCACTCCACACTATTTCATGAAAACATGAAATAGTTTCACACTACATGAAAACAATTTCCTATTTCACCATTCAGTCAATCACTTAGTCTTGAAACTTGGAAATATTCCTTAACTCTTTGCTCTCCCTTGGGTTCCACATTTTTTCATTGACAAATTAGTTGGGTTCCCATTTCTGTCTCACTTCAATCTACTTCTATTGATGTGCCTACCTTAACTCAGGCCACTATTATCTCTAACATGGATTGATACAACAGTTTATATCTGATATCCCTGCAAGAGATTGGCTTAATCCAAGCAAATATTTGTATTCAAATTTTGGGAAATGTTTTTCTTAAAATATATCCGTTAGATCTTGTTGCAAATTTATTGTAAGCTCTTCCACAACTCTCCATTTCCCTTTGGCTAAAACCCATGCTTATTAAGATGACTTGCAAAACTCTTTTTCAAATACCTGCACATTCAGACTTTTGTGTACTGTGAAAGACACTGATAGTCTAAAAATTTGCAGTGACTCTTCAAGATCATAGCTCCCAATTATTCCTCCCTACACCCCTTGCTAACCTGAATTGTTTAACCAATGGCTGCTAAACCATGGTGCCAATATTTCTGCTCCTACTACCTGTCTCATGATTAAGGCAATTTAATATTCTCTTTATCTTCAGAGAATTCTTATTACTAAATTAACTTTCACTTAACTCCCCAATTTAAAATCTTTAGGTCCTTGCAAAGTTTTAATAAATATTTACACTAGAAGTTTTAATAAATATTTACACTAGAAGTTTTGGTTGGTTGATCTCTTTCTACAAATATATTTCTCCTATTTTCTGAACACCTGTCTCTTCCGTTTTTCAACTTAACCACAGTCTCAATGCACATCAGCTATCACCATGTACATATACTCTATGCCACATTGAAATTATTTCTGTCCTTCTTCCCCTACACCCCTTCCACTTCAGGCTTTTGAAAATGCTATTTTTTTTTTCCATCTGGCACATTATTTCCCCTATTTTCTCAGAAAATCCAAATAAGTACTGCCTTTACCTTATATAGCATTTTAATCTGTAGTTTAGCATACTATCTTTTACGTAGAAATGCAATATTTTAATGAATAAATGGAACTAATTTCTCTTCAGAAACGGTGTTCCTCTCTCAGTATAGAATGAAGAAGATCCTACTTGTCAAGGCTTACACGTGGGGAGGTTAACTTTTCTTGTGGTAAAGGCAGGGAGTTTTTTTAAACACTAAGAAGAGCACGAGATTGAACAAAGGCAAAACTCTAGGTAGCAACTGGGTCCTGTTTCATAAATATACTTAGATTTCCCAACATCTATGCTTTTGATCATGTCAGCATCTCTATATCAAATGTTCTTATGTTTATCAGAATCTTATTCCCCTCTCATAGATTAGTTTCTATCACACTTTCTCTAGTAATTACAGCAATGAGCCTAATGTAACCACCCTGTTCTATTGTTTTGTACAACAAGGGAAATACATGTGTGCTGTATCATAGAGATAGGCAAGTAGTTGTGAGATACTTTAATTTTTAATCACTCTAAGTGCTACTGTTTTTTTCTCAATGAATTAATATTATTACACTATATAATTGTATTAAGACTTTTCCTTATATTATCTATCAAAGTACTGTGTCTGTTTCTTGAAAATAAATTTAATGGTTTTAAGATATGTATTAATATGATTTCATGTGCTTGAAACATTACAATATAGATTAAATATTTTTATGGTTTACACATTTTATGCATGCATATCAATATGATCAGGAAATAATATTAATATTAACAAAAAGAACAGACATTTATATGAGATATGTCAGTTATTGCTCTAAGTATATATTACTTATTTAGCATTATAATCCTCACAATTGCCCTATGGTATAGACACAATTATCATCCTAATTTTACAGTTGAGAACACTGGCAAAGAGAGCTAAATAACTTCTCAAGGTCAAAGCACTAGTAAGCAGTAGAACTAAGATTCAAACCAAGGAAATTTACCTCCAGACACTGAGCTGCTACAAATGTGCATAATTCCTTTCTCATTAGAAGCTGATTAATTTCAGAATAACATAAGCTAATGAAATTTCATGGAGTGTAAGATCGTGAATAATTGAGACCATATTTATTTTATATAACCACATAGGCCCTAACAAGAGATCAAATAATAACTGTTAAGAGAATGAATAAGCCTTTATTATAGTTTGGAAAATGACTGAACATCAGACAGTTCATGTTCACTATATAATCCATAAAAAATATTAGCATTTGATATTGATGCCTTAAATATTTTTGAGTAAATGAATAAATGAAGCTTTTGAAATAAAAACAGATAATACAATCTTGAATGCAAGTTCCATATATGTGTATAACATATGTATTATTTAAACCTTTATTTTCAGGATATCATCCAAATTAGGCTTTTTAGGATTGAGATATTTTATAATGATTTAACAATTACTAAAGGAAAACATCCATGAAGGAAAAAATATTTTAATAAAATTTTTAGAGATAATGCTTGTTCGACTGAAAGGAAATATATTTTTTCATGATACTCTAAAATATTATTGAAAACATTTTGACATGTTATTATCATATACTATTAAGCCCATGATACATAATAAGAAATAGGTTTACTGGAAAAAACAGTACAGAATTATTGATTCAACTCTTGGCAAAAAGCAATTTTAAATAGGAAGATTTTTATGAGTAAACAAGTAAAATTCTATTAATCCAAATGACATTTCAGAATAAAGCAAGAATATAAAAATCTTTCATTTTTAGAAAAATGACAGATAATTTTATTAGAGAAAATGTTTAAATCATATGAAAATTAGATGAATATATCCCATGCTATGAAGGCAAGAAATTTGTTTATATATTCACCATATTCATGTTTCAGAGCATTGATTCTGGCACACTCTGGGCACTCAATAAATATTTATTTTATGATTAAGAAGTATAACATGCCAGTGATAAGCACTTTTCTTCTTAAGTTGTTCAATAAAAGAACTAAAACAAAGATTTTTCTAGAAAGCATAAAACAACAAGAGAAATGGCTTAATGGTAGTAGTAAAGTGTGTATATTCTGTATGCTTTTTAACATTGTAATAGAAGCTAAATCACAATTAGTCCTTTCAAGATAGACAAAGCTCTCGATTCCTGTCACAGACACTATTGAGTTGTCAGAGACCTCACCATAAAAATCTGTTGGTAAAAGGAGAGAACTAAGAATATTCTTCTGATCAGCAGTCAAAGCTTAAGCCCATCTCAATGTCGATTCTTATTGTTAGATGGATATTTAAATCAAAGCATCAATGTGTGTCCAATAAGAATAGAAGTTGGTGATAACTCATGGATTCTATCCATCAGAATTCTTTTCTTGTAACAGATATGGATTCCCACTAATTAAAGCCAAACTAAATAATCAAACCAAAAATTCAACAAAGCAAAGCAAAAACTTATTAAAGCGATTCTGGGTGACTCAGAATTCATAAAGATAAAGTCAAAGATTATTGTGTGATCACAGTGCACTCATTGAAGCACATAAATTCTATCCTCCACCATATAACATATCATACCATTTCCTTTGCTCAGAATCTCAGAAGGACAAGATTCTTTTCCAAGTAAAATAATTCAACTTTCAATCAAGACAGGGCTATGCTTTTGGTATATATTCTTGCATTGGAGTCTTGATAGCAGTGATCCATTAACATGTAATATTTTGAATAATTATATATAAAGTGTCCAAAGAATTATCTAATTTCTAACCAAATATCCCTGTCTCTATCATCTCTGTTATCACTTCTCTACCCTTTGACATCTCTGCTTATCCAGCCAGTGATGTATATATTGTACAGCTTTCCTTCATGTAAAATAAATGTATGTGTGCAAGTGTATATATTAACTGGTGAATTTTCTGTTAAATGTGAGAATATTTTCCTGCTTTAATTATCATCATTGGACTTGAGTTCTACCAACAAGTTGAATTAAAACACCAAAGGAAAAATTTTGAGTTGGAATTGGGATATACAAAAAAAACATAATAAACATGTTAATATATGTGATGATTAAGCTAATGTGTCAACTCGGCCAGGTAATTGTGCCCAGTTGTTTGGTCAAGCAAGCACTGGGCTAATTGCAATACAAGGACATTTATGGACTTTAGTCACCAGTGAGTTTACTGCATAGATAGCTGATTACATCTGCATCAATCAGGGAGATTGCTGTCAGCAAAGAGTGATGCTTTATCCAATCAGCTGAATGTCTTAAAAGGGGAAGTGATTTCAGCATTCAGAGAGAATTTCCCAGCTCGTCTTTGGAAAGCTAATATCTCCCAGACACTCACTGAACTTTTATTGGAGCCCCTGGGAGTTTACAGCCTTCCTGCAGAACCTGGTCTTGTGCATCCCCACTGTCACGTGAGAGACTCATAAAATCTCATATTATTGACAGATATCTCCTGTTGATTCTGTTTCCCTGGAGAACCCTGACTAATATAACATAGTTTTTGTCTACTGGTTACTTTATTATATAAAACTTTTATTTTCAGGAACCTGGTCGGAGCAGAAACTACATGGGAACATAAGTTGGATCTAAGGAAAGAAGAACAAATGGCCCTGTGAGTGAAGTACACAGAAGTTTGGTATGAAAACAATGTATACATGTAAATTTTATGTGACTTCAGGGCTTATTTAAGCCTCATCATCAATAGAATCCTATCACTATTTACAGGATATTGATGTTGAATGATTGCCATGTCTGGCCATAGAAAAGACTTTTTTATCTGAGTGAATAAATATAAACTGATTGTTATCTGATACATGCACAGCAGCATTCCATCTTTAATACAAATGGCATATCCAAACTGATTCCAAGCAGGTCAGGAAAGATACAAAATTTGCATAAGCAGATCTCATAGATTGCCATGATAGCTACTGCTTTTCTGCTATAACTTCCTCACAATATTTCTATGATCTTGTATTAGTCAAGTTTTGGTCGGGTTTCTCCAGAGAAATAGAACTGACAGGACACACACACACTCACATATATATATGCATAAATATTGTGGGATTTATTATGGGAATTGGCTCATGTGAGCATGGTGATTGGTGAGTCCAAATTCCATAGGGTAGGCCACAAGACAGGAACTCCAATGTACCTTCAAATGAATTCCTCAGGAGAAGCTCAGTGGCTGAAAGAAAGACAGAAAATTCTTCTTTCTGACTGCTGAAATAATCAGTTCTCCATTTAAGAATTTTAACTGATTAAGATTTCTCTTATTGCTAAAGGCATTCTCTTTTGTTGATTGTAGATGTAATCAGCAGTAGATGCAATTAATTGACCAATAACTTAAATATACAAAATACCCTTAGAGTAATAATCAAGCCAGTGCTTACCTGACCAAACAAAGGGATAATATAACCTAGCCAAGTTAACACATGAACTTAATCATCACAGATCTCATAGTATGTCCTCATGGATATTAGCAGAATTTTTAAAAATGTGGGCCTGATTTGGAGCTGAGACTGTATTGTACACTGGAATCATCCAGAAGGAGGTAGTTGCTGAAAGACTACACTATGCATGGTTGTTTCTGAAAAACAATGGTAAAAAGGATACTTATCAGTGGGCAGATACCTGCAAAATACCTGATAGTCCACTTTGTTAGTGCAGAAATTTGGCCAGGGGTACATGTAATAAGCAATGACTTAGAAAGCACTAATGGGTTGACCAGCTGGTTAGGGCCTGGGAATTCAAGATTAAAAGATTGGCAAGTAGGAAATCCATAGAACAGAATGTGAATAGGCCTTTTAGAAGCAACACAAATTATGACAATATTTTTGCTCCATTGCAATGCCCATTAGAGACCATTCCCTCCACACATCTCTCAATACACAGATGGATAATATACAATATACAACTTGCTGTGATTGTCATCTTTCTTTAGTTACACAATTTATTCAACAGGTAAAAGCAAAATTGGCTATTGCATCACAACATGAAACCATAGACGGTCTTAACAAAATGGAATAGACATAGTGTTATCTGCTTCCACCACATAGCACCAAAGGTAATTTTTTCGTATTTGTAAAATTTTTCATTTTTCCCAGGTCATAGTAACTCCATTTTTAAACCTTCAGCTCATCACTAGAAAGCTTACAGCTGAGTCATCTTACCTTCCAATTTAAGAAAACTGTAGCTGTTTTGACTGGGATGTACTACTTTTTAGGATTTATACTTTCTGTACCCAAGGGCTCAAAAATTGTGGTGATAGGAAGTAAAAATTATGAAACAACATGGGTTTTCCATGATTAAGGCAAAGCTTAGCTTGCTTTGACCCCATTTGAGTTTACATACTGCCCAGAGCAGAGGCTGATGTAAGTAGCCAGTCACCTCGTGGTAGATTCTATTATATCCCACCTTCTTGGAGAAGGTAACAATATACTCTCATAGGGGTATTTACATAATTTGGATAAACATGTGCCTTCCCTGCTAAAAACACTTTGGCCAGCACCACAAACAGTAAACACAGAGATGCTAATTGAATTGATATCTGCCTCCATGATATGATACCTAGTGGCAATTTTTATCTTCCTTGTAATGGGAACAAGGCTTTCTTCTGTTGAAAAAGGGGAATTAATTGATGCCAAATAGCAAGAAATGTGGATTTTTCTGTTTATTCTCTGTCCAGCACTTAGATCAATCCTTCATTCTATTGACCCTTGTGGACTGCATTATCTGCACTCCCTAAGTATGTGGTTGATTCAAAGACTGACTTGAGTTGGGTCAAAGACAGACACCAGAATAAAATTTAAAAGGGGAGGAGGGTCTAACTAATACAGGCAGTAAGCAAACTAAAAAGGCTAGTCATTTGAAAACATGAGTCATTTCTTATGAACACAGAAAGATGATTCAGAGGGAAGGAACAAGAGGCTGAACAACAGATCCAATAGCCAAAACGATCACTCCTAGGAAGCATGACTGGTTTCTAATCATAGAACTGGCAATGTTGTCAGCTGAATCCAACGACTTCTGTGTGCCTCCTTTCCCCTGCCACCCCCACTGTTTTGAATAAGAGTGTCTATAGTAGTTATCTCATTTCTATCTCACATTGTATATTGGATCTTTGTGTTTACAACAACCTGTCTTTTTAGTTCACAGAACTTCAGATTAATAGAACCTCTAGTTGAGGATCCATATCCAAGGAAACTCATCTGCATATTGACAAGATCCTGAAAACAAACTGATGTCATAATGGAAGAAGACTTTTGGGAGTGGACGGGTTGAGTGTATTCTGCATATGGGAAGTGTATTAGTCTTCCAAAGGAGGGCTGATGCAAAGTACCAGAAATCTGTTGGCTTTTATAAAGGGTATTAATTTGGGATAAAAGCTTACAAAAATTACAAGGCTGTGAAAAAGTCCAACCCAAGGCTGCTTTCTTACCAAAGTCAGCTGTCACGTGTTGGAGCAAGATGGTCCCGGATCTCTGACTGGTCTCTGCACTTCCCTCTGGACTTCCTCTTACTTTTGAGGCTCCATGGGCCCAGCCTCTTAAGGCTTCATGCTTAAGTGATCTTGCAGTATTCTCTCCTGACATAAGGTTTGTTTCCTTCCAGGCTTTCTATATCAGTCTTGGCCAATCTCCTCTCTTTCCGATTTCATCTGTAAGCTATCAGGCAAGATGGTTAATCTCTTTTGGGGTTTCAGCTGTTTGAGACTTCTCCTTTCTGTCACATGGCAGGATAAAAAATGACAGAGCTCTCTCTTCCTGTGTGTCTGTCTGTGTGAGTGTCGGTTTATATCAGACACAGCAAGGGGATGGAGGCTCAACCTGAGTCACACCCACTGACATAGTTGAATCAAAAGTCCTAATCTTAACAGATAATCTAATCAAGGACATCTCAGCTGAATTTAATGCAAGGAAAGTGTGTCACACCTAGTGGAAGACATTAGTTTACAGACATAATTTTTCTCATTTTTCATAATGACAAAGTTAAGAGCACACAAATCTTACAAAAGAGAATATTACTTCAATATGAATGTTCAAAATTGGTTTTTCATTTTATGCTGGAATGAAATCTGAGCATTGGAAAATAATTGATGCTACATCTGATCTGATGATATTGGTCAGTGTCATTCTTTTTAATAGTAAGTAGATCAGTGATAAAGACCAACAGTCTTTACACTAAAGATGTTGAGCCATAAATGTCATATTTTATAATAAAAATATTAAAAACATTTAGTTTTATTGCTATTATTTGCTTACTATAATAAATTGCAAATTTTGGTGTCAATATTTTGATCTATAATATAATTAAATTTTATACATTCATCAGTTCCTTTAATAATTACATTTGTTTGTCTTACTTTTGTAATTTACTTGAATCCACACCCATATTTAATTTTTGATTTGCAATTGGTCTGCTAAAAAGTATTTTAATTTTTAAACGGCCATAATACAACAAGTTTAGGAAACTCACAAAAGTAGTTTTGTTTTAATGTATGAAAAAATGCAAAAACATATTTAGAAAAATTGATAAAGCTTTAAACTACATTTGTATTTCTTCAATAAAACATTGAAATTCCTCTATGTGAAATGGTCTTTAAACTTCTTAAAAGCTGTAGCAAGAAACATTGTATGGTTTAATTCTTTCAGAGGTATAAACCACTGGCTGAAACCCAATTGTTTGGGCTTATATATACTTTATCTAAATAAGTCATAAAAGTGCAAGAAAGTATATATGTATTCAGAACTTCAGAATATTTTACTTGAAGCAAGTACTGTAGCCTGTCTCTCTAGAGAAATTAATTACTATTGAACTAAGCAGTGACAGGTTAGGAAAGGAGAGAAAATAAATCCAATGTGCTGTTATGCCCAGAAATCTATAGAGAGAGAGCATGGTGTTCTGGAAACAGACTACCTGAGTTTGAAATGCAGCCTCACCTCTTCCTGTGTGGCATATGGCAATCTGCATAACCTCTCTTTTCTACTTTTCTAATCTGTAAACTGAGAATAATAATGGAACCTGTTATACAGCTTAAATGAAGAAATATATATATAATACTTAGAAAAATGCATGCTTGGTAAATTCTATTTATCTTTATTTTTAAAAATATTTTATTTTGCATTTGCTAAATGAATGTTAATACTTTCCTTCCTATCCTTAGTCATTTTTGTCCTTTCATTAAGAAAACTGCTTTCCTTCTGCAATCTATTAGCAAGGCTAGTGTCTATAATCATCTTAATCTAATACACAGTTGTTATACTTATTGAAATTATGATATTCTTTGCTTTTTAAATCCAGAGGAATTCCCATTAGTTTCCCAGGGCTGCTGTAATAAAAGTACAAAAAACTGGGTGACTTGAAAAAACAGAAATGTATTCCCTCAGAATTCTGGAGACTAGAAAGCCAAAATCAAGGTGTTGGGCGAACAATGTTCCCTCTGAGGTCTCTAGGGTTTGTTCTTTCCTTGCCTCTTGCAGGTTCTGGTAACCCCAGGCCTTCCTTGGCTTCCAGCAGCATAACTCCAATTTCTGTCTCATCTTTACATGGCTGTCTAGCCTCTGTGTCTGTGCTTCTGTGTCCAAATTTCCCTTTTCTTATGACACCAGTCATTGGGTTTTAATGCCCATGCTAGTCCAGCATGAATATATCCTAACTGTTCTGCAAAGACCCTCTTTCCAAATAGAATCCCTTCTGAGATTCTGGATGAATCTGAATTTTGGCAGGACACTATTCAACCCATTGCACCATTGTCTGGATAAAATGCTGGGCCTGGTTTTAAACACACTCCTAATTTCCTTTGACAAGTTACATTTTACTTATACAATCAAGAAAATTCGATTCACCTGAAAGAGGTCACTTTATTCAGGTTTTGTGGTGTCTGAAATTTATACAATATAAGGGATATTTAATTAAAATAGCATAGTTTTGGGCAAAATATTTGTTTAAAATGAGAAAATAAATAAAAACCAATTATGCCTTTTCAGTAAGATCAACTATCTCAAACATTACAATATCTGGAAATGTAACAAACTATCTTATTAAGACAGTACACTTCTAAGGTGTCTATAATTTTACATTCTGCAATTTTGCTTACATGTCTTGCAAGAGAGAACTTCTTTTTTGTGAATAGAGAAATAGAATGTTCTGCTTATGATTTTACATGTCTGTTAATTACAGCATACTTTCTAGCTACAACCATTTCAATTCTTTTTACTCCCCCTTTACCACATTCATCTGGGGTTGTGCTCTACAGACTATGACTATATTGTCATATTGCTTTGATTCTTCTACTTATGTCTCAAAACTCTCAGCAACTTGGCACAGTGGATATTAAAAATACTCCAGAAAGAAAATTTGGAAAGCTAGCAAGATTCAACTATAGAAAGAAGTGCCTCAATTGCACAAATACAACTTATTACACACAAAGTAATTGTATCACCAATTCAATATCACTGGCCAACTATCTCTGGCTACCCAATGCCATGTGACTTAAGAAGTATGATGCAGGGAGGCTAGAATGAAAAGTAATCATGACTTAACTGATTAATATTTTAACATATCTTACCTTTTCAGATTTTAGAAAAACAGCTAATGACAATATTGAACATGTTACAAAGGCTCTCCATGGCCTTTGAAGGATGTATGATAAGTGATGAGCCTGCAAAAATTATTAATTGCAAGGGAAATCCAATTACTCTAACTGTCTTAACTTAGCAGAATAATATAAGCAAACCATTTTGAATGTGAGATCAATAGAACAACATGTGAAATTAATATAGAAGATAAGGAGGAAGGAGGTGTCAAAAATGACTCTTGGGTTTCTGGTTTATATGAGTGAATGAATGGGAGAGTCTTTCATTTATCCAGGTGACATGGTAAAATAAATGCATGGAAAAGACTTTAAATTTGGTTAGACATATTGAAATTGACGTGTCTCTGAGAAGATAAAAAGTAGGCGGTGAGATATGAGAATCCTTTAACTTCTGTGTGTGTGGTAACTGAATGAGGGATAATCAAATCCCCTTGAGAAGTGGTATTAAGAACATTCAAGGGAAGC
>JAQZBX010048249.1:0-20254 GCA_029593785.1 Cabassous unicinctus | reverse complement strand
TGGGATCCCATTTTATGAATAGAGAAACTGAGGCTGAGCCATGAGTGATTGTCCAAAGGTTCCCCCTCCAGAGCTGGCCTGCTATTCCTTCCACCAGGTTTGCTATTTCCCTGCTTCTTCTACTTCAGGGACTCCTCATTCCCCCAGGTCTTGCTCAAAACCAGTCACCTCTGAGAAGCTACAGGTAGAATCCCTTCACCGTCTGTACTCTTCTTGTGTAGCCTTGATACACACAGCTGGTATATAGTCATCACAATCACACTGGCTAGTGCTGAGATATATGCCATCATATTTTTCCCATTGGAAGACAAGGGTTAAAAAATTGATTGACCTATTCCCTATTTATTCATTTACTAATTCTGCAGAGATGAAAAGTAGCTACTCTCTATAAGGTGCTGTGCTGGACATGGGGAGATGATGTTTAGTTAGAACCTACTGTGCGCCAAGATCTGTACTAACTCAACACTTGGCAATAATAATTGTTAATGTTTTCGAGCATTTACTATGTGGCAGACACTGTTCAAAGCACTTAGCAAGCATTAACTATTTAAACCTGAAAGCAACCCTAGCTAGAGGAAGGTGTGTTATTAACCCAAAACTTCAAGGGATTAATTAACTGGGCTGTTTCCTAGGAGTCTGACTCTGATAGATGCTGGGGACACAAAGGTGAATTCTACCAACTGAACCAGTAGCAGCCAGCTTTTTATCCAGACCAGAGTTGGGGGTGAGAGAAAAGCACTTACCTATGCAAACTTGACCAGTCTTCCTGGGTCCATTAAAAGTCCCCCATCTTTCACAAAGCCTGCACAGGTAACTCAAAACAGCATCTATCTTTCACTGATATTCCTGCCCCATGTGATTCTTCCTCTTGAGCAAGCTGACTTCAGCATTCACTGGACAATGCAGGCTATCACATTGTCTTCTAATTGCTGCACATGTGCTCATCTTGAAATCTCCAGCCAATATGAGGGCAGAATCTACACTCTACTTCTTGTGAACATGTTAAAATGGGCAGCAGAAGACTGGCCCCACAGCTGGTAATCAGTGGCTACAGACTCAACTGGACCTGTGGGAACCTGCTCCTGTACCCCCATGGCCGGATCTGTCTTTTCAGTGCCTAGGGCGGTACTGAGAAGAAAAAGACTAGCGCTGGAACATGGTGGCAAGTAGGAAGCTTGGGTGTCATCTACCTGCAGGGCGTTCTATGAACACATGCCAGATGAAGGGGATGCAAAGAATAGGAAGCCAGTGGGGAAATTAACCTCGGAGCTTAAACCTCTCCCTGTGCCTTGAGAGTGGGATGGAGCCCTGGGCAGTGCAGCCAAAAATGTCCAGCCAACACTCACATGGGAGCTTTGTCCTGGCCCTTTGCAATGTGGTGCCAGGATTGGCCCCATCATATCCCCGTCTCCAAGAAAGAAAACAGTGGCACCCAGGCCATCACGGCTGAGTCCCCTAGTTCTCTCCATTCCTTGAGTAAGACTGCTTTTACCTACAAGAGATCAGGCAGAGCTAAAAACCTCAAGGACCTTTTGTGGCAGGGAGACATCTTGCTATTCTCATCTGTAAAATGTGTATAAGACCTACCTCCTAAGTTGGTTGTGCAGTTGTTTTTTTTAATCGTCTCTGATAATAGCTGACATTTATGTGTGCCCGCCTCTGCTCTGCACACTTTACATGAATTACTTCATTTCATTCTCACAATGGCCCACTGAGGTAGGAATCGTTATGATCTCCCCATTTTATGGGTATGGAAATGGAGGTACACGCAGAGCTTAAGAAACTCCTTCAGCAAATAATTGGTTGCGATAGGATCGGATCAAGTGATCTGCTTCCAGGGCATGCACACTGACTCCCTACGTTGAGTCAGAGAGAGACTGTACGTCCACCGACAGCACAGCGCCCCACACTGGAGGTTGCCGGGAATGGCAGTCCTTGTTATTGATACAATTTTATTACCTTATACTCTGCTCCCTTCTATGTCCCTGTCTCACTCCTGCACTTCTAAATTCTCAACACCGCACCGCTAATCATCCCACACCAGACACTGTGCACGCACCCAGATGTCACAGGTCCAGACGGCTGCAGGGGCAATTATGATATGTTTGACCAATAATGAACGCCACTGTTAGTTTTTCCAGAGAGGAATGTAGACTCGGTCCCAGGGTTGCCTCCGCAAGAGGCAAGCTATGCGCTCGTTATTTAACTAGCACGTTGCTCCCCTTTCCGTTGGTTCTGTAGTTTCCTTTCCAGTGATGTCAGCAAGGCTCATGGCTACCCCGCTCCCCACCACCACCATGGCCACCCCTCTACGCAGCCTGGGAGTCCCCGGTAGGGTGTGCGGTAGGGTGGAGGGTTCGGAAACATCAGGGACCTCTTACTTGTGAAGAAAGACGATCTCCACGTTGACATCATCCCGGTCCTTGTGCAGGAAGTCCTTCAGGAAGTTGGAAACACTCTCCAGAGTGATGTGTCCACAGACCACAATATGCCTGAATGGGAGAAGCCGGTTAGGTGAGGTCGGGCCCAGCGAGGACACCGCACCCCACCCCGTGGCAACACAGAGAAGCGCAACAGTTGCAGAGGAAGCGTTCATCTTCTCCCCCAGCCTTGATTTAGAAAAACCCAGCAGCCCTCCCCGGAGAGCCGTGAGGCAAAGCAGCGGTGCTAGCAGGTGCTTAGAGACTCCTAGACAGAAGAGGCATATGGCTTCTCACCTGAGGCTGCACAAAATCCTATTAAAAGCCCAGCCGTTTGGCCAAGTGGTTTTATGCATTTAACAATAAGTGACATTATGCTTGTGCTTAAATGCTGCATTCTCAAAGCCCTTGCGTCTTCACATCTCTCCCTTTCTGCCCACAAAGCGTCCTCCCAGGAGATTTACCGTACGAGTCTTGGTTTATGACATAGAGCTTATCAGGTAATGAGATAACAAATCTTGCTGAAATGATGATTTTGTGTGTAAGAAAGCGGACTTTTATCAGGGTGGCTAATGTGCGGCTTGACACGTTATAGGCTCTGCTGGCCATAAGCAGTAAAAAGGAAATTTTGCATTTTTCTGCCATAACTCCTCCGACAATGGGGGCATGTAACAGTTTACAGTAAGTGAGCATTACTCAGGGCTAAATGGGGACAGAATGCTGAGGGAATGGGAGATCAGGCCGACAGGCTATGCATCTCCAGAGGGCTGCTTCCTTAGTGTGCCTGGGATTTCCCTGAGCGCCAAAGGAAGGAGAAGCCAGGAAGGGGTGAGGTTGGACTGCCTTGTCCTAGGGTGGTTTTAGCTTCTGTTTCTGGAAATGGTGGTTGTCCCTGAGGATATAATTCACCTCTCTGAGAACTGCTGAGATCAAGTGTCCCTCTAATATCTTTGGGCACCTGGACCAACTGGCTTTGGCCTAGGACTGCTAGGAGGCTACTTCTGTCTGCTAGATGATTCCAAGTAACCACTTGGGTACAAGAGTTAGCCCCAAGACCAAAAGCCAGGGACTGAGCTTGGGGATGCAACCCACTGGCTTCTTGGGAAGAGAATGGGGCAGAGGGCTCAGCCCAGGTCCCTGTCCCCTTTGAAAGTGACAAAAGCCGAATCGCTGGCTGGGCTCTGAGGTTTGGGCAGGTGGTGAACACGGAGCACGGTAATTTCCTGGGTAAAATTTAGAATGGCCAGGTCTCTTGCACTTCATAATTGCTCTGTGCACATTCCAATAAAACTGAGAGCTCACTGGCTGGAGGAGCTCATAAGAGGAGGCAGTGATGATGGCTTATGCAATGTTCCATTAGATGCCATTACAAGAGCCTGCCCTTTCGCTGTAATTTGGTGCTTGACTAAGTATGTGAGAATAACGCAGTAAACTCATTGGTGAAAGGATAATGATGCAGAACAAAGAGTAAATCAATAATATGCATGATGCAGTTAATAATATCACCATTATGGACTGTTATTGTTACGGTGGTGCAGTTAACGATCGGAATGTCAATGGACTGCTTCAGAAGAGATGTTTGAATGTGACCACGTTGCTCTTCAACCAGTACCTGCTAGGATGAGGGAGGGTCCCTTGGCCACCCATCTGAATTTTATGCCTGAAACCCATATAAATAATTCCCTCCTTAGTGTATGGCTGTGAAACACATTGTATACCAGAATACACATCAGTTGAACACAGTAGATCATACATGTTTTCATCGTGTCATATATTAAAAGGTTTCTTGTGGCATATGTGCATGTACACGGACAAATTGGGCTGCAGATGAATTTGCATTTTCTAATTAAGATTTCTGACTTTGAATTTGCCAAGGGTGTTCAGAAAGTGACCAAGAAACAGGATCCCCCCACCCCCTGGACCTGACCGCCTCACAAATGTCAACACGGCTGCTTGATACTGTTCTAAGGCTTTCTGCCCACAGGCTTCAAGATTAAGAACAAGGCCATCATGACTACAGCTTATGGGTACCTCCAAAGGACAGATATGTGGTTGGGGTTCTTCCGGCTAGCTGGATGTAAAAGTAAGCCAGATTTGACTCCATGTTCTGCCTGCAAGGATAAGTATGGTCCTGGGCAAGCTACTCATCCCCATTTAGTGGAGGATAAGACTGAGAGGCTAGTACCATCCTGCCAGCCTAGTGCCCCAGGCTTTTCAAAGTTCAAAGTTCTATACCAGTATATGCCTGGTTATTATTCAAAGCTGAACTCAAATCAATGAGAGGCCCAGCACAGTGCCTGAACATTCATCCTTTCTGTCCTGCATGCAAAGAACTGAATGAGCATCTGCAAGCAATCCCTTTTCTTCTTCTGAAATCATTCATCCCTAGGAAAGATGTGTGGGAAGTGGAAGAAAAGGAGATGCGTTCACCCCTCTTACCCTTGAATCAAAGGCTTGTCCAATTGATTTATTCAGCCTTAGAAAGAGTAAGGGCTCTCTTTAGTTGAAAATGTGCTGGGTACATATAAAATATATTCCGATGCAATCAATATTATCCCTTAAGCCTTTAATTAGCTTTCACTTCTCTTAAGAAGTAGACAAATGTTGGCAAGAGAGGGGGAAAAAAGGATTGACTTTTCTCATTTGGTGCTAGCTGTCCAATACCCTCCTAGACAATTGAAAATATATATCTTTTAGCTACAGTGTGATTTCTGGGGGTGGAGAGCAGTCTTTATCAAAAAGAAAGGCAAAAAAAATCTTCCTTCAACATAATTGGTATTTTTGCTCAGAAAAAGCGAGATTGATTGAAAGCAGATTGCCTTTTTGCCCAAGGAGAGTTATTAGGTACATTATCATGGCAACCTTGGAGAACCCATATTGTTCCAATCTGTCCTATATCTGATTTGAAGATTTACGGCTTCCCCCTTTTGTGCCAATAATCATTTCCCTCCATTTTGTTTTCCATACAGTGAAAGTCATCAAGGAGCCCACATATTGAAAATGTTTGAATGCAGTTAGAATTGATGGATGGGGAGAAGCTGCCTCTGTAACTCAGCATCTGCATTAGAAGATCTGCTTCTGCCAGCCAGGGTCTGAGAAAGCGCTGAAGGCCCTGCAGGAGTAAGAGGGATGGATGGTGAAAGGGAAAAATTTATCTTCCAGAAATATTTTCAGGACATTTTAAAATTCCAGTGGAAGTCGTTTGGGGAGGGATGTTATCACGGGGAAGAGAAGCAGAATTTGCTACATCCTCAATTGTTGAAACTATAACTGAAAATATTCTAAGACTGAGAACACGGCATACCTTCCTTGGAAGTAGAATGATGATACAGCATGGCTTGAGAAACACCAAAAAGACCCCTATCTGAAAACCTCTGTTGAGTTCCATGGCACTAACAAATGCCCAATGTGAGATTCATATTTTGATATCCATGTGTTAAGGGTTCAAACTCACTTAGACACTGAATAACTAAATAATCTTGGGCAAGGTTCCAATTCTGCATTTACAACTAAAGTGTCAAAGCTTCTGAGGGGCTGAAGCTAGTACCTGATTCATGAAGTTATCCTGAGGGCTCATTTAAACAGATAATATATGAGAAGTGCCTAGTAAATGGTCTGGCCCATTGAAAGCATTTACAAATGGTAGAATTAATACGAACTTGTAAACTACTGCATAACATACACAAGGTTTTCCATGGCCTGTAATTGCAACTATTCCTCAAACAAACCTGTAGTTTCCTTACCTGCACCTTTTCAGATTATCTCTGTGAACCTCAGTTTCCTTAATATATGTCCCACATCCCCCAGCAAGGAAAAGTGATCTGCCCAAGATATGAACCAGGTCTCCCACACTAGTTCTCATTAAGATGATGGTGGAGGAGAAAGAACACAGGTTTGAGCATTTCGGCTTCTCCTCCTTCATGACATGGCAGGGCTGGGCCAACAAGAGCTCCTCTTGGATTTACAGAGTAGGGGATGTTGGAGGGGTCCTTGATGGGCCAGGGAGGAGGCTTAGTTTGGGGACTGGCATGGAAAGAGATGGACCTTGCTTCCAACATCACAATGCTGCCTTAGCTCTATAGAGACTGGCTGCCTGTTGTCAGCCAGGCCAGGGGGTCAAGACAGCAAAGGTTGAGACACAGGCAGAAAGCATAAGTCCCACTGGTCAGCAACTCTAAACCAAGTACTTAACTTAAGCTACACAATTTGGCCACCCAAGAGGCTGCAAAGCACTGCAAATATCCATTTTAGATTTATTATATACCATGCCTGGCACCCGACTTGCCCACCAGACCCCGGGATCCAGAGGATAAACATCCAAATGACCCATTTGCAGTGCACAGTATTGAGGAAAGTTAAGCTATGAAGGTGCCTAAAGCTGTTCCCATCTCTGGCAATGGATTTTAATTTTTGAGCCTACTGGTGAGCTCAGTGACTGATTTCTACAGACCTGGCCGCACAGTTTGAAAAGATGGCCAACAAGCCTAAATCAATAACCACTTCTGATCTGATGGACATTTTTATTTTTCAAAAATAAAAGCCTTTTTTAGTTCTGTGAACAAATCTTTCTCAGGCAAAGGTAACACAAGTTAATGTTAATAGCTTGGATTAAAAGATTCCTCTGAAATGCATGAGAACACATCTTAAATGCCAAAATAGTAGCAGATGGCATTTTCTGGAAAGGAGTTAAAGCCAGTAATGACTTCTCATCCAGAGTAAGCAAGCAGTGTCTGGTGCTGGGTAAAGGCTCCATAAACACAGGCTGGGTTGAATTAGGGGTGGGTGACAAGGTGGGTCGTGGCGCAAACATGGCATCATGTGGTTGAGCGTGACTTACTCAGAATAAGAATAATGCTTGACCACTGTGAATTCTGCCAGGGGTCACCAGAAAATTGCCAATTGATTATTTCTTGGGTACAGCCTCACTAAATACATTGTTGTGCTTCTCCCACTATTAATCATCTCCACCTCCAAACTAGAGGAAATCTAACACATTCTCCTCAATCAGTAGTATTAACTCTACTCCTTTCTTGTTGATAGGGCAGGAAAGCCCGCATGCCCGAGGAGAGCTAGAACCTCAGTTTTCAGAGCTGAACTTCACTGGTGCCTTTCAGAATGGGCAACTTAGTGGAACTGACGTATAACAGGAGGCATAAGAGGTGGCAGGGAAGGGTGGCAGCCAGATGGGTCTTTCCAAGGCTCTGGTGTGAGTGATATTTCTCTTGAATGAGACATCCGAGATCCACTGGGGCTAAGTATAGCTCATTGAAACTAAAACCTCCACATCTTAAAAAAAAAAGACCCAGAGAGTGGTCGTCAGAGCCGGTGGCCTCTGAGAAAGGGAGCTGTGACGACATAGATGGCTCCCTTCATGTTCTCATGCTTATCTCAGCATCAGAACAGCCTCTGGAGAATGTTTAGTTCACTACCTGCAATATGTTGATGCAGAAACTAAGAACCCGAAGCTCAGGGCAAGGTGAGTCCCAGAGCATGGGTGGAATTACCCCACTGTTTGATGTCTTTCATATCAAACAGCTGGTGCTGTGGAGAAGACACTAGACTAGGAATCAGGACACTGGGGCACTGGTCCTGTAATGACCTGGGGCCAGTCACCATACACTGAAGGGGCCCAGACTGACTGGGCAACAGTAATCTACCAAGTTCCCACCAGACACTGGTGAATCCACCCACTGTGCTGCAATCCTCTGCCACCACCCCGGTTCAAGCCATGATCATATCTTCTCTAGACAACTGTGATAGCTTCCTAATTGATTTCCCTGTTCAGTTTCCCCACCGCTACCCCCTCCCCCCAAATAAAGAGCAGGGACTGAAGCAAATCTACTGCAATCAGGGCCCACAAGGACAGGGGGGTCTCAGATCTCTGTACAGCAGTGCCTCACTCTAGGAAGACAATGCAAAATGCACAGCTCCGGGCTGTTTATTTTTAAAGATACTATATCCATTTTTACTGGAACAAGTATAGAGAACTTAAAAAACCCATAGCTATCCTGTCACAATAAATCACACAGAGTAAATTGAAAATCCTATACAGCTTTCCCTGAATACATCGTGCTCACTTTGTCAAGGAGGTAGATGAAATGTGGCATATATTGATCTAGATGTCTCTGTAAAACTATAATATTTATATCAAATACATATGCTCGAATCTCTTCTGTCTTTCTGCTGAGGCTCCTAACTATGCTTTCCTCCTGCAACCTCCCCCCAGTGCCTCCCGCCACTGGTAGCTGCTGAAAGGATGGGCATGAATTTTAAGAAGTACTTGTCAAGGGGATTCAGCAGCATTTTATCATAAAGAAAGCAGGGTGGGGGTGGTTAGAGACCCAACAACCAAAAACACATGGTGGCAGGACTAAAAGTTCATGTTTCTGCTCCTAGGTTTGAACTTGGACCATTCAGTGTCTACATAACTAGCTCTTCATGATTCTCATACAAACTGAGACTTTGGAAGTTTCTGGCCTTTACATCCTACATCACCTGGTCATGCTTTTTTTCAAATACTTCATTTTCCCTGATTTAGGCAGGTCCTTTAGGGCTACCCAGCTTTTCCCTTGAGGCTCATGATCACACTGCCCAAAAGGAAGCAGGCTAATCCAACTCCTACCTTGCCACTCCTTCTGCTATATTCCTTCTTTAAAGACTTGCTGTTCCAAAGGAAGTGCCTTCTATATGGGGGTGAAGTGGGCTTGTTTTGGACACTCTATGCTGTGTTAGGTGTAGAAGAAATTCACAGTTAGTTATCTGTTTGCCTGTTAGCGCATTAGCTGATTCCGCCACCTTGAATCCACTAGGGCATTTCAAATTTGTGAAAGACTATACATGTTAAAGAGGACAAAAATGAAAATAAAACTGTGAGGGCATATTGTGTCCTCAATCACAAATGCTTGTTTTAACCATATCCTGTTAAAACAAATGAAAAAAAAAACAAAGAGGGCCGGAAATAAGATAATTACCTACCCACAGCCACATCCAGTACTTTGCTAATCACAAAAGAAGGAAATGCATTCTCCCTCCTAGTGAGGAAGAGAATAAAGTAATCATCTCATCCAGCTGTCAATACAGCTACTCTGGAGGAGACAGGCTGTTTCCCTAAATGGGGGCAGAAGGCTGAGTAAATTGATCTGAACAGGGTAGCAAAGGCAACTCTGTCAAACAGAGCCCCAAGGTCAGAGGACAGACTACTGGTAGCCACAACAGTGAATACTGGGATGTCCTGACCAGACATCTTACCGTACCAGACATCAAATCAAGACTTGTGCCACTCCAGAGGGATCCGTCTCTGTACCACCATCCCAAATCATAATTATGTATGTATATGATAATAAGCATTAGCATATATGGAGCCTCAGCCCAAATCTTTAAATCAAAAAATCTAGAACTTCAGTGTAGGAGGTAATGGTTGTTTTTAACTACCCAGCATGCAACCTTCCTTTTGTCAATAGTGCCTCATTTTTAATTTGGGGAACCACCCCCCTAATTAGATACAGTCTACCCTTAAAGTTCCTGAACAAGCAATGCCAATCAGTGCTTTCTCCTCTGAAATTATATCTTGACTGGAATGACACTAAATTGACAGTGGGGTTGACTCATATTCATAGCAAAGCCCAATGAAGTCTGCCCCTACGTCTTTACTTCCCGGACCCCCAGAACTGCTTCTCTGGCTCTTCTCTCTCCTTTGGGGATCTTGCTCTTCAGCTTTCCTTGGATTCTGTAAAGTGCTCTAACCTTAAACAACAACAAAATTCCTTTACTGCTTAAGCAGCAAGAATAAGTTTCTGTTGCCTACAACCAAAGAACCCTGACTGGAAGATTTGTATACCTTAATTTTACTTTATCATTTAATTTTCACAGTAGCCCAGTATGGAAATATTATGACCACCATTTTGGTTTTTTTCTCTCTCTCCTCCTTCCATTCCTTTCTTCATCAAAAGGAATTATGCAGCCTTCTTAAGCGAGCAATCCCATAATTGCCCAACTCTCACAAATTGCACCGGTTAGTTCCGGTGTCTCTCCCAGCAATCTTATCCCTAAGTATTTTATTCATCCCACTAGTTCAGGTTTGGTGGCCTTTGGTCATTTTTTAATAAGCCAATCTTCCCTTGGCCTGAGTCTTCCAATCCAAGATGGTTCTCTGCTCTTAGAGAGAAATCAGGGCACTGAGCAGCACTTTCCTCTACTTAGATCAAACCAGATCTGCTGGTCTCCACTTGATAATGCCTTCTCAGACCAAGCAGGATTCAAGAGAAGAGAAGACTAAGGCAAAGGTCAACCTCACTTCTTGGGGATGAGATGGAATTGAAGGAAGAGAAGTCTGAGGAAAGAGATGGTTCTTAATTTTGCATGTGAGAAGCTGAGACTTGCAAGATTTGCTTTGCAAAGCAAGCCCCGCCTCACTGCCTAACACCACTGGTTAAGTCATGCAGCATGGTCCTGGAGCATATGCTGTTGGAAGTGACAAAGTTGACAGATTCTCCCCTTGCCCTATAGCCACACTCAAGGGCGTTGGCCCAATTAGCATATGCTACTAGACATTCATTGTGAGGTAACCCTACTGAAAGGAGTCCACCAGTTCCAGGGCTTGCTGAGGCACCATAGCCAGAGAGGGCTTTGTGAGGCACAGAAAAGGAGCAGCCCGTGGGTTCAGCACCTTCTCCATTGCACTAATCCTTCCAAATCTCTCTGTACCCTTCTTTTACTGGGTCCATCATTTGATCCATAGGTTTTTAGGGTATACAAGGCACCCTGCTGTTACCTTTGCCCTAACCTATAAAAATGAGTACATTTGACCGGGCGAATTATCAAATGCTTTTAGGAGCTTTCCCTCTAAAATCCATGCCACCTTCATGATTGTTTTACACCTTCGTGATTTTCTGGAATGAAATTCCTGCCCAAAGAGCATTTCACTGGGAAGATGCGTCTACATAGTTAAGTTTGTGTTTGGCTGCCATGGCTCCTTCAGTGGTTCTGTTTGGTCAAAGTCTCAGGCAATCCCAGGAGAGCAAGAATCACATCTTGCTGGTCCTTTTAACCTAGCACCTAGTACAGTGACTCAAAGAATTGTTTGTTGAGAAAACTATTGGGATAAAATCTTCCTGAAGCTGATCTATATGCCAGCTGCCACTTGCCTTCTAGGCTCAATGGCTAAGGTCATAAGACCTCTCACAGACATGGGCGTGCTCTCTCTCTGAGCTGCTTCCAAGCTCCCTATTGAGAAACTGCAGCAAAGGGGAGACAAATATTACATTTACTGTTAGTTGGTGCCCATATTTGAACCAGCCCCTTGTGGTTCTCGGTGGGGATGTGGGCGGGGGGGGGGCAGGCCATTGTTAGGCAACACCATGGAAGGGCAAGTGACACCATTGCTAAATGTGGAGACTCAAACCCTGAAAGCAATGGATTCAGATTCCATGAGTTTCACACTCCATCAGCCTCTGGAGTATTTTCAGAGAAGGAACTTGACTTAGCCAGCTGGAACGTTTACCTGATTTACTTTCAGTGTATGATGGCAGTAGTGGTAGGCTGAACCCCCAGATCTACTAGAGACACCTTTGCACAGTTTTGGGAAGACATTTATCAGAATGAATGACACAGCAGGAAGACAGAAAAACACAGTGAGACTTAATCTCGGGAGGTTGCATCTCTTCTTTGGACTCTGAATCTACCCAATGAAGACTTGCCAATCAAATGTAACACTGAGCAGAAAGAATCTTCTGGGATTATAACTGGAAAAGTCATATTCAGAATTCTTTTCTTTATGGAAGAATATTTGAAAGCAAACGTCTAGGCTTGAATCTAACTTTTTTTTTTTTTAAGTATATAGTGCATCTCCCACCTACATTTCTATTCTTGTTTTTCAGAACAATAGCTGGAACATTTTTATAAGCGTGTGGCAGGAGAGACAGCAAGAAAGTGGGGAGGGGGAGAACATTAGTGCTATCAGAAAATTGATTTAATATGCATCCAAGTCTCTTTAAATAGAGCTTCAAGTTTGAAAGGAACTGAAGATGTGGCTTAGAAGAATCCAAAGCAGATGCAAAGAAAGCAGTGCCCGCTTCAACACCCACCAAGACCTTGTTGGGCTCGTATTTCACTATCCTGTCCTCGGAAAGGAATACCTGGCATACTATATTATACGATACAGCATCTAATGACACTTGCCCCTCAGTTCTGAATTTCAGAAGTAGTCAAGGGGTCATTTTTCCCAGGTATTAAGGCAATCTCATTTTCTTTTCCTTCCCAGAAAGTTTAATACTAATCAAAGCCGAATGCCTAATCAATCCAAGATGGCCTGTCAACTTGAATTATCTGTTTGTCTTCCTATTTACTGTATCTGTCTGTCTACAGTTCTTCATATCTTTGTGAAGATCAGTTATTGAAGACTGTGTTTCCTTCTGACTAGAATCGCTACCAGATGATCCTTCCTGGTGATATGTTGATGATTTGCTAATTTATGGCTTTTAAAATCCAGGGATCTGAAGAATTTGCTGGGGAGTTCAGGCTGGGGAGGCATGTGGCACTGCAGAGAGAGAGCTGAATGGCTTATTTGACAAGGAATCGAAGTTTGTGTAATATGCAAAGCGTCAGTCACATTTCAACCAGAGCCATGTCTTTAGGGGATTAAGGGAATGTCTGTGATACAGAAATCACAAATGACATCTTATAGGAAACCTCCCTTACAAAAGCAGCCCACCGCTCTCGCAGGCCCGGAGAAGTGAGACTTTTACCCAAGCTATGCATAAACAGGGAAGGAAAGGAGGCCCAGCGTACTCAGCCCAAGTCAACACCCCATGAATTAACCTGGAATCCTAAGCCCAAGAGCCAGAGGCCCGGCCTTCTCAGAGATGGAAATGTTATTTTAGGAAGACCGTCACCTCTGGGAACCTAAAGGGGAGGTTTAAATAAGCTCTGAGTTCCCACCACTTAGGTGGCCAAATAGGACAATGTGTAGCTGAAGAGAGATGTGGCATATCTGAGAATTTATCTGGGTGTATAGAAAATACATCCGTCCCAGTGCCTGGCACATGGTAGGCAATCAATAAACACACAGGGAAGGAATTAGTGGCCTGATTCATGCGAATTCTTTTACGTGGGGGTGGAATATGGGGGATAGAGAAAATGAGTCATTGTAGAGAAATAATCCATGCCTTGGCATAGCAGACCATTTAAAATCCCAGTGCCTTTTAAAAATGGTCTAGAACCACGCAGGCAAAACCCGAGTGTGGTGGAGAAAATGGAGTCGAATTTCATGTTGCTACAAGACAGCAATAGCAAGTGGTCTCAGCAAGGAACAAAGGCCAATGAGTGAGGTGAGGAGCCTATTTCTGATAAGAGGAAAGACAGAGTTAAATGAGGATCCAATAACAAGGAGTGGGGAGAGGCATGTGGGATGGCCTGTTCTGATAAGTGGGAGGAAGGCGCTGCTCAGACAAGCATAGAGTCTGAGAGAAATGACTGTTTAATGCTTACTCTTTTGGAGATACAACTACAGACCAGGGGTTGTGACAGAAGCTCACATGACCTGAATTCTAAAACCTAGGGTGTTATCCCAGCCTAGGGGATAATGCAAGCTGGGTTGGGTAGTGATTCAACAGGCTTAATGTCACCCCATCTGAGGCATCACCTCCTTGGAACTACTTAATCTAGAGTAAATAATCCCTGTTTTCTCCCTATCACAGAATCTTAGTTTATTGGTTTTGCACCATGCATTAAAAGGTGTCACAAAATATTTATTTCATCATGCTCTAGCTCATTACCCACAAGCCCCTGACTCAAGACTGTAAGCTCCACGGGGACAGGACCCATGGGGAGTTTGCCCACCACCAAATCCCTCGCTTCCAACCTGGCCCAGCGTTGTGCCTGGCACCTTGGAAGAACTCAGTGAGTGCCCACTGGTGGAGGGAAGGGCCCAGTGGGGATGGAGGCAGTGAAGCAACTGTACCCCAGCAATTTTCAGTTCTTGACATTGTGTTCTAAATTATCGACGCTCTTGAAGGCATGAGGATGTACATTAAGGAACTTCATAAAGCACTCTACTTTCCTTTATAAATGGGAAAACATGATAAATTCTCCCCACCTCCATTGGCTTAAGGCTCCACATCTGAGGCTGACACAGCCTCCTGTGTGTTCATATTCCAACTCACAGCTATGAAATAAACACATAAAGTGTACCTTGCAGAAGACTTTCCGATGGGGGCAGAAACCACCACCATTTGTAGAAAGAAAAAATAAGAATACGTTAATAAAAGAAACCCAGTCCATGAATGTGCAGACTGCCCTTGCCATCTGAACCTTTGCTTTCCAAAGGTTCGTTTCCAAACACAGGAATCAAATAAATTAAGATAAATGTTTTGAGAAGGAAGGAAGGGCGGAAGGGAGGAAGAGAGGAAGAGAAATCACCACCAGAGAACTGCAAAGAACAGGGCTACAGAGCAGCCAAAGAAATTAAAGAAATGAATTAAAGAGCACAGATCGGTTAAGTCTGCAAAGACAAAGAACAGAATTCTTAAGATATTAGGCAGGAGGTAGGATCTGCCCAGAGAGGGAGCCCAGGTCCCAGCAGATTGCAACAATTCGTTGTGACTGGTAGCCCAAGAAATGAACGGCCCAGAAAGGATGGAGTTAGAAGGGGTTCCAAGTGTTGATATCCACAAACAAGCAACAAATCTCACTTTAAGTAATGATCTATCTGCCCAACCTAGTCTAACTAGACTGCAAAAAATAAAGGAAGAGAGGGTTTTGCCTCCTGCCTTTTCCCCCCTTGATCCTTGGCCCAGAATGTTTAGAGACAGGGGATGAGCAGGAGAAGGAGACAGGCCCAGAGTGAAACTCACACCTTCCTGTTCCTCCCCCTAGTGTGCACAGAGCTGTGGCCATACTTAGAGGGAGAGGTGGAGGGAGACATGCAACCATAGAGCATGGAGCCCAGAGCTCAGAGAGGCCTCTGGAGGTGATCTGGACGGGCAGGAGAGCATAGTGGAGCAGAATGCCCAGAATCAAATTCCTGCTCTACCCTTTACTAGCTGTGTGACCTCAGGCAAGTTACTCAACCCCTCTGTTCCTCAGTTTCCTCACTGGTAAAATAGAGATGATGACTGCACCTTCCTCACTGGGTTGCTGTGAGGATTCAGATCCATGCCAGTGTTGCTAATTATTATTATCATCATATCACGCAGTCCCAGCAGTATCAATTCACATTCTCATTTCCAGAAGTATGAGGCACTCCTGCCTACCTAAGGAAACACTCTAAAAGGAGCCACAGTGTTTAAATTTTACAAATGGCTTTCCTGAATTGGAGCAAGAACCAAATTAGTCTGTGATAATGGTTCCCAAACCCAGAAGGGGGGCTCAGCTTCCCCTGAGAGCCTGGGGTCATGTTCTCCATGTTGACCACATTCACTGCCTACACTCACCCTTCATTATTCCTTCCTCTCTCCTCTGTGTCCTCTCAACATTCGGCACCTGGGAATCAGTAGAATAATCCAAACCATCTCGTTCTCCCCTGCTGCCACCACCTGACCTAGGACTGCTTCCCTTTCAGGCCTCAAACACCCAATCATGGTTCCCCAGCCCTGGCAGATGGACTCTTCTCTGTGGCCAGTTATTTTCCATGGCCCTTGGCCATGTGACCTGGGACCATGATCTTGTCAGTTCTCATGAACTAACCAGGACTAGGCTGAGTCACACTCAGAGAGAAAGCCTCGGGGAGGGAGGGGCAGTGGGCAGAACGCAAGGGGCTGAAGGAGGGAGCCACAGGAGCCTTACTCCCACCCTCACATTCCCCCCACCCCGCCCAACATCTGTGCAGCTTTGAGGATACATAGGGAAGAAAGGGGAGAGTGTGGCCTCAAGAAGGGAGACTGGGCTGCATGAGGGTTTACGCCTTAGACTAAGACGTAGGGCACCAGCCTCAGAGGCTAATGGCCCTCAGCACCAACCAGGAGAGAGTCCCTGCCTCAGTCTCTTTCTGAACCCTATCCCTATTCTTCAGAGTCCCAAAACATCATCATAAAATAAATTCAATAGAGCTGTGCACATGTGTGCACCCACATCTCCTGTGGGCTCTGGAAGCCCTGTGGGAGGTCAGCAAGGAACATTGGTGAAAATGTTGGAGCCACCAGGCCCTTGATGTTGTGTTGCCAGTGATACTCTGACTTCGTGAAGTCTGTACACGATACCAAATACGTAGATTAAAACCCCAAATCAGATGCCAATGGAATCTTCCTATTCTCTGATATCTGGAAATGGGGTGTCACATAAACAAAACCCAAGCATCTGTCTCTTTTTTTTTTTTCACTTCAAATAATCCCTGAATTTCAAAGTTTTATGGTTCTGTAGCTTTGGATGATGAGTTACATCGAGTCCTCTAACAAGTAAATGCATGGTCAGAGAGGTTATTCCTGAATAAAATATGCATGTAAACAAATCCCTTTACCATTTGTACGCGGTAATTACTTTCTGGGTATTCATTTGATTAAGAAGAGCATATATGTACATGTGCCCATGAGTGGAGCACATATATTTACACATACACAAAAACGCCAAGCACAGCATGCTATTTTAAGAGTCTGAACTCTATCTTTCAACAAAGTTTAGCTGCTTTCATTTTGCAAATGCATTTAATTCTATCTGGAAACTTTTTGACGTTAGAAATAGAACAACTGTAGTTTCTCATTATGTTTGCTGCCAGAATCCATGCTTGGTTGCTCAACTAAAGACCTTATATTGCTAATTACTACCACATGCCCATATCCCAAGCGAAAGAAAACTTATTGATTCTGACAGCCCATTCTCTCAACACTGAATTCCAAATGAAAACTCAAATTTTGGCCAAACATAACATTTCATCAATCTTGTTCTGCCCACTGGAAAAACAACATCAAACAAAGGGTGCTAATGGCCCTTTATTACCGTTCCTTTCCCAAGCTTATATTTTCTGGTGAAAGATCTAAGTGACCAAAGGGCTTCTTTAAACTACTTAGTTATTAGCTTTTGAACCAGGAAACAATGCGTAAAGTAAAGCGAGTTGTCCCAGTGCTGATGACAGCACCAACTCTCTGTCCTGCAGGGTTGGGGGACATTGGAGACCCAAAGAGAAGATTAAAAGCAAAGTGTACATTTTCATCAAGGAGGACGAGAGAGAGAGAGAGAAAGAAAACCAGGCGACAAGCGGTGATAAAAGATTACAAAGCAAGAACAAAAACTGCAGGAAAGCTGGGACCTAAGTCATCAGCATGTGGGGGGTTCTGGGGAAAGTGCAAGGCACAAAGAAGACTGGACCAGACCGAGGGCTGGTGAGTGAGTGTAGGTCTGAGGGCCTCATCTGTCCCCCATCAACAAAAACCGCCAGCCACCAGGCCCACCCACATTTGACTAGGGAAACTAATTTGGAAAAATATTACCTGGAGCGAGAGTCGAGAAATATTTTCAATCTAGACTTCAGGGTAATTGATTTTATTGACTTCTTCAGGGGCAGTGATAAGGAAATGCTGGCGGAGACAGGAGGGTGGGGAGGCCATAAAGGGAGTCCCAGGCCCTCCGAATGCCTTCTGCTTTATGGCAGCCTGTCTACGGCTTAAAGCCTCAACACAGAGAGAAGCGGTTTTCCTCTTGGCATGTGAGAGATGACCGCAATGGGAATCTCTGGACTTATGTGGCCTTTTGGATCCAACCGATGGCCCAGAAATCAGAACAGCTTGGTTCTAACCTAATCCAGGGCTGTTAAGATAATAGGAAGAGCAGGACTCCATTAGAGGGAAGGTGGAGGAATTTGCTGCCTCGGCTGAACAGACGCCAACTGGCGCCCTCTTGCCCACAGCCCTTTGTTCCTTTGAAAGGAAACTGGTGCCCTGTGGGTAGTTCAAGAAAATGAGCCTTTTTTTTTTTCCATCGACTCATTTCTGAAAAGAGGACTGGACACCTGAGCTCAGGACGCACTGGCATCACTGGCAGGTGAGGGGTTTTGCTCCACCCAACGTGGCCTGCCATCAGGACGAGGAGAAGGCAATTACAATGCGACAGGTTTTATATATTTTATTTTTTTCTTTAAAAAAAAAAAAGACTATTCAAAAGTTCAATTAAAAATGAATGAAAAAACCAGTTCCCTTATAGGGACTTCCATGGCTGGGAAGGAGCATGAGTGACCTGTCTCAGGTGGTGAAAATATTCTGTGTCTTGATCCAGATGGGTATGTACTTAGGTAAAAATGCGTCAGGCTGTGTGCTAAAAATCTGTCCATTTTACTCTATGTAAATTATATTTCAAAAATGAAATCAAACCCACAACGCTGAGTGCCCGAGAAAAAGCTTTAAAAAACAACAACAACAACAAGCTTTGTTCTGATTGATATTAGACCCACACATTGATATTGATACCACAGTTATCTGAGCACAAATTGAAACAGCCCCCAAAAAGAAAGCATTCATATATGAAAAGTCAAACAAAAGCCTCATGAGGAATATCAGAGTGCCCCAACAAACCATAAATATAATATTTTTTGCGCAGAAGGAATTTCAACTGAGCAGTGAGTACCTCTGAGGACAGACAGGTACCTCTTGGCTAAGGAGAAGAACTGGCTCTCCGGCCACAGTGCCTGGACCGTAGGCAAGATGACCTTGATCTTGACCTGTCTGGAACTTCTCTGCTAGAGTCTTATCCCACGTTATTGCTGCTCAAAAACCACCAGAGGACAGTATCACATTAGTCTGAGGGACCAGAATTTAACGACTAAACCAACTGATGCGAAGAATGAAAGAGTTTGGTCTGCTTTTGGGGGATCAGTACAGAAAATATGGGCCTGCCTACATAAGGACCCCTTCCACGATAAATGCACCATTTCTCTTGGAAAAGAGGAGTGGGGAAGAAAATTGTGAGTGGGAACAAGGCCTATGTAGTTGGTCTGAGTGTGACGAGCTTCCCGGGGTAACGTCTGGCATCACACCCCACGCGGAACATGGCCTTTCCCTCCTAGGAGCCCCAGGGTGGGGTGGGAGAGGGGCAGGTGACTCATGTCACCACCTCAGGGACTCTTGGAAGTCACTCAACCACGCCTTTTCTGATGCAACTGACTTACTTTCTGCCTCCATGTTTGTTAAAAGTCCCGCCGAATTTATTCCGATTCAGGATGAGAGCAGCAATTTCGGGCACGTAGCGGGCAAACATTGCCTACATGCATGAAACAAAGAAACAAGAGCCAAAAAAAAAAATGGCATGCAGAGAGGATTCTACTGTAGTGGAGGCAGCAAAACCTCTTGGCATACTTACTTTCTTCCACTAACCGCACTATAGGAGCCCCCGTATTTCTTGCGGTTTCCTATTAACTCTATGATTTCAGGGACGTAGCTGGCAAACATGGCCTGAGGAGAAGATAGGAGACAGAAGAGAGACTAAAAAGACAGGCCCAAGAAAGGGATGCCCTTTTCAGAAGGGGGGTACACTAAGGTTTGAAAACACAAAAGGATTAGAATTGTGAAGGTATATCTTAACATACTTGATTATAAAAAGAATTAAAACGCTAAAAAGGGTAAGGTCCTGGAACACGTGGGACAAAATAAAACATTAGCCAATCTCGACAACTAAGAAAGAAATAATAATAAATCACAGCTGAGAAAATACAAAGAAGCCAAAAATAAATTGGCATCGAGCTCTTCTTCCAGAAGAGAAATAAGTTAAATAGAAAGCGCAGGCTGGCAACATTAAAAACCACGCACGTGCGCACACGCTAGCTAGTGCAGGAGAAGGCTTTTCTTTCTAATGAAAATCCAAAGGAGAATCAATGTCTTTATGAGTTATTAAAGACAATAAACTCCAAAAGAAGATTT
>JAQZBX010048248.1:0-20252 GCA_029593785.1 Cabassous unicinctus | reverse complement strand
CGCTTCCCGGGGCCTCCTTGTGAGGGCAGGCCGGCCGGCCCGCGCGGCGCGGTGGGCTGGTGCAGCAAGACCTTGCGGCAGGAGGCGGGTGTGGCTCAATCGATGGAGCCCCCGTTTACCATGCGGGAGGCCCCGGGTTCGCTTCCCAGGGCCTCCTTGTGAGGGCAGACCGGCCCGCACGGCGCGGTGGGCTGATGCAGCAGGACCTCACAGCAAGGGGGAGATAGGCGGGCGAGGAGGAAACACACAGCGAATGGACACAGTAAAGCGCAGGCAGCAAGAGGGGGATAAATAAATAAATAAATAAATCTTAAAAAAAAAAAAAAAAATGGCTTTCTTGGAATACAGTGGTCCATATATTTAGCTATAAAAAATATGTTAGTATATTTCAGAACTAATAAAATGTAGTTAATGACTTCCAAACAAGCTGTTGAAAATCTGGCGTCTTTCTATCGTGGATATCCAGTGAGCACTGTGGAGTAGAATGAAATCTCAGCAATAAGCAGTGAGAAACCACCCATCCATCCCATGAGGCTTATTAGACCAGTAAAAGTTAGTTTATTTAGTAATGTATTATGTCAAGTGGAATTTTTTTTGTGCTTGGAGTACAACAGTTGCTATTCATAACGAATCATCAAATATTATATTCATATTTCACCATTAAATTTATTTTGCTCATTCTAAGATTTAGTTGAGATAATATATGTGAAAGTACTTTGTAAACTATCAAATGTTAATGTAGGTATGTTTTTATTATATAACATAATAAATATATAATAACTATGAGTTAATCACTTTATCCAGATAATAAGAATACCC
Source organism: Cabassous unicinctus (assembly GCA_029593785.1). Classification (NCBI taxonomy): domain Eukaryota; kingdom Metazoa; phylum Chordata; class Mammalia; order Cingulata; family Chlamyphoridae; genus Cabassous; species Cabassous unicinctus. The sequence continues at coordinate 19,433 of JAQZBX010048248.1, read as the reverse complement.
TACTTACAGATCAAACCAGGGAGAGGGTTTATTCTACTTTGTATTACTAGATCAAAATTATAAAATCTTTTCTCTCTAAACCAAACATGAGGACATAATTCTTAAAATATTTGAAACTTCTACCAAGATGAAGTACTGTGAAAAAATTGTCTTTATTAAAAGGCATATTATGAGCCCCACAAGTATAGAATCTACTTACTTGGGTAAAAACAAAGAAAATGAAAAGTGACAAAGTCTGTTAGGCCAGATCCAACATTACAGCAAACATTGCATCTTAACTTCAAAACATACATCGCCACTAATGAGGTGAGAGCCCTGCATATTAATAAACCTACAGCTCTAGTCATAGCCATCATTACCCACATCAAACATAAATACAAGATTAACACCTAAGCCATTTCTTTGGAAGCTGTGAGAATGCCATAGCAGTAACTGCTCTGTCTTTCCCTGGGGATAAAAAAATAGAAATGGAAGGGTAATGAGAATAGAACTTAGGTTAAAAAAATAAAATTGGCAATCAAGCTTGGGAAGTCTTACACATAGGAAGAAGTTTATGGAAAAAAGAAACTAGATATTTGGTGACCCAGGACATTTTTTTTTTTTTTGTACATATGAACCTAGTTAGTTTCACTTATTTTTCTCTAAAGGGAAAGTGTTTTTTTTGTGTGTGTGTTTCTTTTTTCTTTTTCTTTTTCTTTTCAATTTTTAAAAAATATTTCTGCAGAAATTCTGGCAGTAAGCGCTGTCCAGATAGATTTGTTTTAGGGAAATTCAGTCTTGTAGTTTCAGCAGACATGTTCGAAATTAATTTTCAACCCCTGGGTTTACTTTTTATATATCAGACCTCACACAGACTTTCCAGTGTGTGCTACCTTAAATGCCATGGCTAGTATTGTTAGTTCATTCATTCAGGGACTATTTATTTTATACCTACTATGTACCAGACACTGTTCTAAGTGTTTGTTATACATCAGTGTACAAAACAAAAGATTACTACACTGAAGTGGATCTTACATTCTAGCAGGGATAGGGTTGGAAAACAGACCATAAACAATAAACACAGTAGGTAAGTATATAGAGTGTGTTTGAAAGTGATTAGTAATATGGAGGGAAGAAAAAGTAGATTGAGTTTAGCTGAGGCAAAGGGTAGGTTACAATGTTAATCAGGTAGGCCTAGTAGCGACTATGAGTTTGGAATAAAGGCATGCAGGAAGAGAGGGACTAGTCAAGTAGATAAGAGGGAGCGATTAGAGCAGAAGCCACAAGGGGAATGTGCCTGGAGTGTTTACGGAATAGCAAGGAGGCCACTGTGGCTGAGGCCAAGTGGGCGAGGGGGAGAGTGGTGGAAAGGAGGGCAGTGTAAAGAATTTTGCCTTTTACCTCAAGAGAGGCTGAGGGAGCCACAGCAAGGTTTTAGCAGAGAAATAACATCATCTAACTTGTGTTTTAAAGGGATAACTATGGCTGTTGAGTTGAGAAAAGATTGTATGGGGACAAGAGTAGATTAGGGACACCCATTAAAAAGCTATTGCAGGGGGGCGGATGTGGCTCAAATGGTTGGGCGTCCGTCTGCCATATGGAGGGACCTGGATTCGATCCCCGGGACCTCCCGGTAAAATAAAAATATATATATAGAAGGCGCATGGGCTGCCAGGCTCTGTGTGCCAGTGAGCTGCCAGGCCCCGGGAGCCATGCAGCAAGATGATGACGTAAAAGGAGAGAGACAAGACGAGATGCTCCGAAAGCTCCGAAAATCAGGAGCCGAGGTGGCGCAGATGGCATAACACCTCTCTCCTGCATTGGAGGTCTCCAGGATCAAATCCTGGTGAAGACTGGAGGAGGAGGATGAGAAGAGATGAAACAGACACAGAGAATTGCCCAGCAACTGGACACAAAATAGCAAATGGGGAAGGAGGGGTTTAAAATGGATCAAGTAAATAAATAAATCTTTAAAAAAAAAAAGAAAGAAGCTATTGCAATAATCCAGGTGAGTTACAGAAGCTCAGATCAGGGAGTAAGTCATGAAGGTGGAGAGAAGTGGTCAGATTCTGGTTGTGTTTTGAATGTAGAGTCAATAGACTGTCCTGATGATTACTTGTGGGGTTTAAGAGAAAGAGAAGAGTCAAGGTTATTTAAACTTTAAACATAGTTCAGTATGTTAAAAAAAAAAAAAAATGCTTCCTGTTGCTTTTTTTTTTCCCTGATAAAAGAGAGGACTGCACAACTGTTAAAATTGACCAAAAAAGAAAGAAAAACCTGATAATATCCAGAGCTGGTAAGGATACAAAGCAGTGGGAACTCTCGTAAATTGCTGGTGAGAATGCAGAATGGTACAGCCGGTTGGGCAAATATCTAGGAGTGGAATTACTGGATCATATGGTAGGAAACTGCCAAGCTGTTTTCCAAAAATAAATGAAAGCATACATCCACACAAAAACCCGTAGGCAAGTGTTTGTAGTGGCTTTGTTCATAATAATTCAAAACTGGAAAAAACTCAAATCTCCTTCAACTGATATCTGAATAAACAAACTGTGAAACATTTCTACAATGAAATACTACTCAACAGTAAAGAGGAACAAACTATTGATACATGCAACAACATTAATGAATCTCAAATACTTCATGCTAAACAAAAGACCCATAAGGCTACCTACTGTGTGGTTCCACTTATATGACTATTGATGGAAAAAATATCAGTGGTTGCCAAGATAATCAAGAGGTTGAAGGGTTGAATAAAAAGGTGTTTTCTTAATGTCTAAACTTGTTGAACAACTTTTCATATGCTCATTGGGCATTTGTGTATCTTCTTTGAAGAAATGTCTATTCAAATCCTTTGCCCATTTTATAATTGGATTATTTGTCTTTTTATTGTTGGATTCTAAGAGTTCTTTTTATTTTTTGGTTGGTGGACCCTTATCAGATATATGACTTACAAATATTTTCTCCCGTTCTGCGGCTTGTCTTTTCACTTTCTTCATAGTGTCCAAAATTTGAAGCACATAATTTTTAATTTTTTTTAAAGCTTTATGTGTTTATTTATTTCTGCCCACCCCCCTTGTTGTTTGTGCTCACTGTCTGCTTTGTTCGTTGTGTGCTCATCTTCTTTTTAGGAGGCACCGGGAACTGAACCCAGGACCTCCCATGTGGGAGGGAGGTGCCCAATTGTTTGAGCTACTTCCGTTCCCTGCTTGTTGTGTCTCTCATTGTGTTTCCTTTTTGTGTCTCTTCGTTGCATCATCTTGTTGCGTCATCTTGCTGCGTCAGATCAACGCCAGCCTATCACGTCAGCTTGCTGTCCTGCTTGTCTTCTTTAGGAGGCACCGGGAACTGAACCCAGGACCTCCCATGTGGTAGGCAGGCACCCAACTGCTTGAGCCACAACCACTTCCCAACTTTTAAATTTTGATGAAGCCTAAATTATCTATTTTTTGTTTGGTTGCTTGTGCTTTAGGTGTCATATCTAAGAATCCATAAGCCTAATCAATGGCTTATGAACATTATTGGGCATGTCTCCTGGTGCACAAAGAAAAGAGTTTCTCAAATGCATACCTAGGAGTGGGCTTGCTGGATCATATGGTATGTAAATATTCAACCCTCATAAGTTAAAGTCAAATTGGTAAATGATCCCACTTACAGTGTGTGTTCCTCTTGCTCTTCCACCTTGAGGTCTCCCTCTAGAGCAGGGGTTCTTAACCTTATTTGTTCCATGGACCCTTTTGCCAGTCAGGTGAAATGAATCCTACTGTAATTTATTTATTAGACATTCATAAATGAAGGCTATGCTAGTTTTCAGTTAGAGGTCAGTGAAAATAAAGATAATGAGTTGGTTTTTTTTTTTCAATTCAAGTTCATGGACCCCCTGAAATCTTTCCACAGACCCCTCAGAGTCCCTGGACTTCTTGGCCCTTATTGATAGGGCCACAGAAGGAGCCAGCTGGTCAAGCAACTCTGAAATCACAAAGCAGAATTTAGAGGGGTAGACTTAGAAATGACAGGCAGAGCAATGAATTTAAAAATATGTGATCACTGTGTAGATGGAATAAAAAACAACTAGGCCAGTGTGGCTGAAAGTCACCAGTTTAAAACCTCTTCAAAGTAGCCTTATTTCCTACCAGTTTCTATTTTGTACCTTCTCCAGTTGTGGTGCTCTTCTACTTCTAAACCTTCATTTATCATCCCCTCTCTGTCACAGCCCTGACCCCCACCATACTTTGCTCCTTTCCCATTGTTGAAGGCCCATTTCAAATGCTGCTTCCTTCATGAAGTTTTCAGTGACCATTACAGTTGGAGGCAATAAAAAATATCCCTCCCTTGGGTTCCACACCTCCATAGCTGCCCTGTCTCTGGACATCAGGCACTGTTCACTCAGTGTCACAGTTTTGGTTTATGATTCATCTCACTCGTTTTTTTTTTAAAGTTTAAGAACAGTAATGCAACAGTATGGAAATAGAGAAAATAATCACATATTCTAGCATAACTTTTATCATTTAAGGTTTTTGTCTGCATGTTTTAATTTATGTTATACATATGTAATGTGTAATGCTGTATCTGATTTGTTTTTACCTTTGTTAGGTCAAAAGACTTTTTTCCACATTGCTTCATAGTCTTCATCACAGTTTTTTATGGTTACACACTGTTCTATTTTGTACTAGTTAGTAGTCTTTTTGTAACCCAAAAGGGAACTTTGTGCAGAGGATATTAGGGCATCTCACAGAAGCCGAGGATGCACATGTGGCTGAGGATACACATGTGGCTGTGTCTTGAAGACCCCTGAAACAGGGATACAAATGTCGTGAGGTTTATCTTGTGCCTTGTGTCTGCTTCATTGTTTCCTCTTTCCCTCAGCAGACTGGCTTCCTGCACTTTTCCTGTTCACATAACAGAAACACCCACTGATCATGCCCAAGCCTTATACATGTAAATCCAGGCTTCCAAACAGAGACTCGTCCCTCTTTCTCAGGAGCAGGGCTCATCTTTTGTTTGTTTGTTTGCTTTCATTTCTATTTCTCTAATTACTAGTCAGATTTCACATCTATTCTTATTAACTATTTTAGGTTTACTTCTTTGAATTGCTTGTTAATATCTTTTGGCCATTTTTTTCTCTTGGGTTTCTAATAAATGTTACTATTTAATGAGTACTTATCATGTCCTAGGCACTGTAGTAAATAAGTTACTTTCATGTTATCCTTAAAATAACCCCAGTAGACAGAAATTATTACTCCCATTGTATATACAAAGAAACTGAGACTCAAGAAGCTTATATTAATTTGTCAAAGCCTGCATTGCTAGCAAGTAGTAGGGCTGAAGTTTAATCTTGGCTCTGTGACTCCAAAGCCTGTTATTAAAATATTAATTGGAATTTGAAGATCTTTTGTAATTCAGAAATTTTTTGGTGGTTGTGGTTTCTGGACCAAAAAGAATGGGCAAGTAAATAGTTTGGTTTCCTCTTGATTGTAAAACAGGAGAGAAACAACCACATCTAAATGAAACGATAAATTCTACAGCACACAGTCAGTGGAGGGGACACTAATGATTCCCAAATCCACAACTTTAGCACTGATCTCTATTTCTCTTGAGTTTCAGAGCTATATTTCCAGCACCCTAATAGAAAATTTAACCTGGTTTTCCATAGGTACCTCTGATTCAACATATCCCAAAATAAACAATTATCTGTCTTATCTTGGTTTAGATATTATAATGAGCTTGAAAAAGTCTACATCAATATGAGTTTAGCACAGGCAAAAGTAGGAGCAAACCCCCAATATAAGAATCAACTTGAAATGGATCAAAGACCTAAACATAAAAGCCAAGATCGAAAAACTCCTAGAAGATAATGTAGGGAAACATCTGCAAGACCTTGTAATTGGTGGGGATCTCTTAAACCTTACACCAAAGCACAAGCAACAAAAGAAAAAATAGATGAATGGGACCGCCTCAAAATTAAACACTTCTACACCTCAGAGGACTTTGTGAAGAGGGTAAAAAGGCAGCCTACTCAATGGGAGAAAATATTTGGAAATTACACATCTGACAAGGGTCTAATATCCATCATATATAAAGAGATCCTACAACTCAAAAATAAAAAGACATAAATGACCCAATTAAAGAATGGGCAGAAGACATGAATAGACATTTTTCTAAAGAAGAAATACAAAGGGTGAAAAAACACATGCAAAAATGTTCAACATCACAGGCTATTAGCGATCAGAGCTACAATGAGATATCATTTCACTACCTACTAGAATGGCCACTATTAACAAAACAGAAAACTACAAGTGACAGGATGTGGAGAGATAGGATCGCATATTCACTGTTAGAGGGAATGTAGAATAGTACAGCCACTGTGGAATCTGTTTGGCAGTTCCTCAGGAAATTAGATATAAATCTGTCATGTGACCCGGCAATACTGCTACTAGGTGTATATCCAAAAATGAAAGCAGTGACACGAATAGACATCTGCACACTGATGTTCGTAGCGGCATTATTCACTATTGCCAAAAGATGGAAACAACCCAGCTGTCCATCAACTGATAAATGGATAAACAAACTGTGGTATATACACACGATGGAATATTATGCAGCTGTAAGAAGAAATGAAGTCATGAAGCATATGACAACATGGGTGACCCTGGAGGACGTTCTGTTGAGTGAAGCAAGCCAGACGCAAAAGGACAAATATTGTATGATTTAGCTAATATGAATGAAATAAAATGAGCAAACTCAAGGAGTTAATAGAATATAAGTCACCAGAGAATAGAATGTGGTTAGAGAATGGAAAACTGAGGTTTAATCTGTGCAGAATTGGTAAAAATTGTTTGTAAATGTTTGGAAATGAATAGAAATGGTGAAGCACATCATAGAATTTGTAATTAGTAGCACTAGCATATGGGTGTGATAGTGGTTTGTATTTTCTTTTTGTTTTTTGGAATAATGAAAATACTCTGATATTGATTGCAGTGACAGATGTCACTTAGTAATTATACCAAATGCCATTGATTGTACACTTTAAATTATATGATTTATAAACAAAAATTAAAACATGGGTTGGGGGAAAAATACACCAAATGTAAAATATGGAGATTAGTTAGTAGTAATACTTTGATGATGCTCTTTCATAATTCGTTACAAATATTTCACAACAATGCAAAGGCATTTGTGGTGGAGTGATATATGGGGGCCCTGTATAATGTTATGATTTTTTTTTTTGGTAAGTTCACAACTTTTACTATATACTTATTATTTATGTGTATTCATATATGAATGATATACTTCAATAAATTTTTTTTTAAATATAAAAAAAAGGGGAAGCTAATGTTACAGTGGAGAAACTTAGCAAACATAACCTTTACCAAATGATTAAGGTAAACATAATTAGTCAACATCAGTCATGTTGACATCATGTAACCCCTGATATGACGTGATGAGAAGGGCATTTCACCTCTGTGGAATTCTTCTCCAAATTCCGTTAATCCCAGTCTAACCATGAGAAAAACCATCAGACAAACCAACTCAAGTTGAGGGGCATTCTATAAAGTATCTGACCAATATACCACAAAACTGCAAAGAAACTGAAAATGTCACAGATCAGAGGAGACTCGAGACATGATGACTCAATGCAAAGTGTTATTTTGGATGAGATCCTGAAGCAGAAAGAGGGCGTGAGTGGAAAATGGTGAGATAAAGTCTGGAGTTTAGTTAGTAGTAATAAATGTAATATGGCTTCTTAGTTTTGGCAAATGTAACATGGCAGTGAATGTAAGATATTAACATTAGGGGAAGCTGAGTGAAGGGTATATAGGAACTCTGTATAATCTTTGCAACTTTTCTGTAAATCTAAATTATTCCAAAATAAAAATGTTTGTTAAAAAAAAAAAAAGGAGCAAACCAAGGTCAGAAACTAGAGGACAAAGTATGAGTAGGTTGCCAAAACAAGGACTGTAGAACAAAAATGAAATCAGGGATAGATAGACTCACACCAGGTTCACAAAGCTGTATACATACATATCTAAAAGGGTGAATTTTACTGTGTGTAAATTATACCTCAGTAAACCAGACTTAAAAAAAAAAAGAGCGAGAGAAGTCATTCTTTTACATGTCAGCTCTGCTTTAGGAAGATATTTACCCTATCCAAAAGACAAAACAGTCTTTGTTTTTATATAATTTATTTTATTCGAGAAGTTGTGTGTTTAATAGAAAAGTCATGCAAAAAAATACAGAGTTCCCATAATACTGACCCTATTATTAATTCTTTGCATTAGTGTGGTACCTTTGTTACAGTTGATGAAAGGTGATTATTGTAACTGTACTATTAACGATAGTCCATAGTTTACATTAAGGTTCACTATTTGTGTGTTATAGTCCTATGGTTTTGTTTTGTTTCATATTTTGAAATTTTTATTCCAGTAACATATATACAACCTAAAATTTCCACATTTTAACCACATTCAAATATACAATTTGGTAGGTCAATCACATTCACATTGTTTTGCTGTTATTGCCACCATCTATTACTAAAACCTTTCTATCACCCCAAACAGAAATTCTACACCATTAAAGCATTAGCTCCCCGTTGTCTATCCCTACCCTGGTCCGTGATACCCTATATTCTAGTTTTTCACTCTATGGGTTTGCTTATTCTAATTATTTCATATCAGTGAGATCATACAATATCTGTCCTTTTGTTTCTGGCTTATTTCACTCAACGTGTCTTCAAATTTCATCCATGTTGTCACACGTATCAGAATTTCATTCATTTTTACAGCCGAATAATATTCCCTTGTATGTATAGACCACATTTTGTTTATCCATTCATTTGTTGATGGACACTTGGGTTGCTTCCATCTTTTGGCAATTGTGAATAATGCCACCATGAATATCAGTGTACAAATATCTGTTTGAGTTCCTGCTTTCAATTCTTTTTGGTATATACTTAGAAGTGGGATTGCCAGCTCGTATGGTAATTCTATACTTAACTTGCTGAGGAATTGCCACACTGTCTTCCATAGTGGCTGCACCATTTTACATTTCCACTAACAATGAATGAGTGTTCTGTTTCTCCACATCCTCTTCAACATTTGTTACTTTCCTTTTTTTTTTTTTTTTTTTAATAATAGCCATTCTAATGGATGTGAAGTGGTATCTCACTGTGGCTTTCATTTGTTTTTCCCTAATGGCTAATGATCTTGGGCATCTTTTCATGTGCCTTTTGACCATTTGTTTACTTCTTTAGAGAAATGTCTATTCAAGTGTTTGCCCATATTTTAATTGGGTTATCTTTTTGTTGTTGAGTTGTAGGATTTCATTTTATTTCCTAGATATTAAACCCTTATCAGATATGTGGTTTCCAAATACTTTCCCCATTCTGTAGATTATCTTTTTACTATCATGATGAAGTCCATTTATCAATTTTTCCTTTTGTTGCTGTGCTTTGGGTATAAAGTCTGAGAAACCATTGCCTAACACACAAAGTCCTAAAGATGCTTTCCTATATTTTCTTCTAGAGGTTTTATAGTTTTGTTTCTTATATATATGTCTTTGATTCATTTTGAGTTAATTTTTGTATATGATGTGAGGTAGAGGTACACACCTTCATTCTTTTTCATATAGATAACCAGTTTTCCCAGCACCATTTGTTGAAGAGAATACTCTTTCCCTATTGAGTGGACTTGACATCCTTGTCAAAAATCAATTGGTCATTCAAGTGAGAGTTTATTTCTGAGCGCTCAGTTTGACTCCATTGGTCTGTCTGTCCTTGTGCCAGTACCATGCTGTTTAGATAACTGTAGTTTTATAATAAATTTTAAAACCTGAAGTGTGTATCCTGCAAGTTTCTTCTTCTTTTTCAGGATGACTTTGGCTCTTCAGGGCCCCTTATCCTTCCTTACCAAAATGATGATTGGCTTTTCAATTTCTGCAAAGAAGGCTGTTGACATTTTCATTAGGATTGTGTTGAAACTATAAATCACTTTGGGTAGAATTGACATTTTAACCATATTTAGAGTGCTAACCCATGAACACAGAATCTCCTTCCACTTATTTAGGTCTTCTTTGATTTCTTTTAGCAATATTTTGAAGTTTTCCCTGTATAAGTCTTTTACATGGTTGGTTAAATTTTTTCCTAAATATTTGCTTCTTTCAGTTGCTATTGTAAATGAAATTGTTTTCTTAATTTCCTTTTCTGATGATTCATTACTAATGTATAGAAACACTACTGATTTTGCATGTTGCTCTTGTTCCCCACCAATTGTTAATATGTTATTAGCTTTAGTAGCTTTGTCATAGATTTTTCCAGGATCTTCTATACATAGAATCATGTCATCTGCTAATATAAAGTTTTACTTCTTCCTTTTCAATTTTAATATCTTTTATTTCTTTTTTTGCCTAATTGCTCTGGCTAGAACTTCCAATAATGTTGAGTAACAATGGTGACAGTAGGCATCCTTGTCTTATTCCTGATCTTGGGGGTAATGATTCCAGTCTTTCACCATTGAGGATAATATTAGCTAAGGATTTTCAATATATGCAGGGTTTTTTAAAAAAGATTTATTTATTTATTTATTTACTTTTTATCCATTTTAACACCCCCTCCCCCTCGTTTTTTGCTGTGTGTGTGTGTGTGTGTGTGTGTGTGTGTGTGTGTGTGTGCCATTCGTTGGGCAATTTTCTGTGTCTGTTTCCTGCCCTCTCCTCTCATCCTTCTCTTCCTGTCTTCACTGGGATTCTATCCTAGGAACCTCCGATGTGGGAGAGAGGCATTCTGCCACCTGCGCCACCTCATTTCCTGGTTTTTCAGCACATCTAGTCTTGGCTCTCCCCTGCGTCTCTCTCCTGTTACGTCATCATCTTGCTGCGTGATTCTGCGGGGCCTGGGGGCTCACCCACTCGCGGGGCCTGACGGCGCACCCGCGCACCTTCTATATTTTTCTTTGTTTTACTGGGAGACCCCGGGGATCGAACCCAGGTCCCTCCATATGGGAAACAGAAGCCCAACCATTTGAGTCACATCTGCACAACCCCACCCCCCATGTATGTGCTTTAGCATGTTGAGGAAAGTTCCTTCTGTTCCTAGGTTTGGATTTTGTCAAATTCCTTTTCTGTATAAATTGAGATGATCATGTAGTTTTTCCCCTATTTTCTACTAATGTAGTATATTAATTGATTTTCTTATGTTGAACAACCTTTGCATACCTGGAATAAATCCCTCTTGATCATGATATATAATTTCAGTGTTTTGTTGGATTTGGTTTGCTATATTTCATTGAGGATTTTTGCATCTATATTCAAGTGGGATATGGGTCTGTAATTTTCTTTTTTTGTAATATCTTTGGTTTTGGTATTGGGATGATGTTGACCTTGTGGAATGAGTTAGGGGGTATTCCTACCTTTTCAGTTTTTTGGAAGAATTTGAGCAAGAATTGTGTTCATTCTTCTTGGAATGTTGGGTAAAATTCACCAGTGAAGCCATTTGGTCCTGGGCTTTTCTTTGTTGGGTTTTTTTTTTAATTCAATCTCTTTACTTGTTGTTCGTCTGTTGAGATCGTCTATTTCTTCTTTAGTCAGTTTTGGTAGTTCGCATGTTTTTAGGAATTTTTTCCATTTCATCTGGGTTATCTAATTTTTGGGTGTACAGTTGGTCATAGTATTGTCTATATTCCTTTTAATTTCTGTGGGATTGGTAGTAATATCGCCCATATCAATTCTTTTTTTTTTTTTTAAAGATTTATTTATTTATTTATTTATCCCCCCCTTGCTGCTTGCGTTTGCTGTGTCCATTTTGCTGTGTGTTTTTTCTGTGTCTGCTTATCTCCTCCTTGTTGTGAGGTCCTGCTGCATCAGCCCACCGTGCCGCGTGGGCCGGCCTGCCCTCACAAGGAGGCCCCGGGAAGCAAACCCGGGGCCTCCCATATGGTAAATGGGTGCTCTGTCGATTGAGCCACACCCGCTTCCCTCAATTCTGATTTTAGTTATTTGCATCCTCTTTTTCCCTTTGTCAGTCTAGTTAAAGGTTTGTCAATTTATTGATCTTTTCAAATAACCAAATCTTGTTTTCATTGATTCTATTGTTTCATTATTATTATTATTCACCATTTCCTTTATTTCCACCCTAATCTTTATTTCCTTCTCCTGTTTGCTTTGTATTTAGTTTGCTCTTCTTTTCTAGAACCTCCAGTTGTATGGTTAGGTATCTTTTTTGAGATCTTTTTAAATGAAAGTGTTTAGAGCTACAAATTTCCTTCTCTACACTGCCTTTGCTGCATCCCATACTTTTGTTATGTTTTTTTTTTTCACTTTCATTTGCCTTAAGATATTTTCTAATTTCCTTTGTGATTTCTTCTTTGACCCATTGGTTGTTAAGAATACATTGTTTAATTTCCACATGTTTGTGCATTTTCCAGGTCTCCCTCTGTTATTGATGTCTAGCTTCATTCCATTATGCTTAGAGAAGATAATTGTATGATTTCAAATTTTTTTAATTTTTTGAGACGTGTTTTATGACCTAACTTATGATCTATCCTGGAGGGATGTATATTCTGCTGCTTTTGGGTGAGCTGTCCTATATATGTGTTTTAGGTCTAGTTGGTTTATAATATTGTTCAAGTCTTCTGTTTCTTTATTGATCTTCTGTCTAGATATTCTATCCATTATTGAAAGTGGTATTGAATACTGGTATCCAGCATTGAAATCTCCTACTATTAATGTTGAACTGTCTATTGCTCCTTTCAAATCTGTCAATATTTGCTTCCTATATTTTGGGGCACTGCCATTAGGTATATATATATTTGTACTTATGTCTTTTACTTTTTTTTTTAAAAATAATTCAGAATACATTTTATTTTATTATTTTGTTTTTTGTTAAGATTTATTTATTTCTCCCTACCCACCCACCCCCATTGTTTTGGGCTCGCTGTCTGCTCTCTGTGTCTGTTCGTTGTGTGTTCTCTGTGTCTGCTCGTCTTCTTTTAGGAGGCACCGAGAACTGAACCTGGGACCTCCCATGTGGGAGGGAGGTGCCCAATCACTTGCGCCACCTCTGCTCCCTGCTTATTGTGTCTCTCATTGAGTCATCCCATTGTGACATCTCTTTGCGTCGTCTCATTGTGTTATCTCGTGTCAGCACACTGCACCAGCCCTTTGTGTTGGTTCACTCTCTTGCTTTTCTTCTTTAGGAGGCATTGGACACTGAACCCGGGACCTCCCATGTGGGAGGCAGGCGCCCAACTGCTTGAGCCACATCTGCTCCCCTGTCTTTTTCTTGAATGGACCCCTTTTATATATATAGTGTACATAGTGACCTTCTTTGTCCCTTCTAATAGTTTTTTACTTAAAGTCTATTTTATCTAATATTAGTTTAGCTACCCCAGGTCTCTTTGATTGTTGTTTGTAGAGTATATATTTTTCCCATCCTTTCACTTTCAGTCTCCTTTTGTCTTTGAATTTAAGGTGAGTCTCTTGTAGGCAGCATATAGTTGGGACGTGTATTTTTATCCATTCTGCCAATCTCTGCCTTTTGACTGGAGAGTTTATTTACATTTAAATTAACACTGATGCTGCAGGACTTTCTTTTGCCAAGTTTTTTATGTAGTCTTTGTAAGTCTTATACCATGTTTGTCACTCAATTCTTCTGTTACTGCCTACTTTCATATTTATTTGATTTTTTAAATTATACCAATTTGAGTTCCTTCTTATTTCTTTCTGTATATATTTTTCATATATTTTCTTTCTGCTTACCATGGGCCTAAAATAGAACAAACTAAATCTATATGACAATTACATTTGATTTGATACCAACCTAGCTTCAATAGCATACACATTAACTATTTGAACGTATCTATCCTCCCACCTTTTGTTTTTTTTAAAGATTTATTTATTTACTTTTATCCATTTTACCTCCCCCTTCCCATTTTTGCTGTTTTGTGTCCATTTGCTAGGCAGTTCTCTTTGTCTGTTTCCTGCCCTCTCTTCTCATCCTTCTCCTCCTGTCTTCACTGGGATTCGATCTTCAGAACCTCCAATGTAGGAGAAAGGCGTCCTACCACCTGCGCTACCTTAGTTACTGGTTTATTTGGCGTGTCTCCGTGTCTCATCTTGGCTCTCCCTTGAGTCACTCTCCGTTACGTCATCATCTTGCTGCGTGGCTTGGCGGGACCTGCCGGCCCGCACGCCTTCCATATTTTTCTTTTTTTTAATTTTTACCAGGAGGTCCCAGGGATCGAACCCAGGTCCCTCCATATGGGAGACAGATGCCCAACCATTTGAGCCACATCCGCCCCCTTTGGTGTGCTTTTACAAATTATATTTTTATATATTGTATGTCCCAAACCATGGATTTATTTTTACTTTTTATGTATTTGCGTTACTGTTAGAAGTAAAAAATGTTGTTACATACCAAAAAATATAAAACAATAACACTAGTATTTATAATTACCCATTTGGTTACCTTTACCAGAGGTCTTTGTTTCTTTATGCCACTTTGATCCACTGTCTGGTGTCCTTTCCTTTCAGTCTGAAGATCTTCCTTTAGCATTGCTTGTAGGACAGGTCTAGTGGTGACAAACTAACTCCCTCTGCTTTTGTTATCTGGGAATGTTTTAAATTCTCCCTCATTTTTGAAAGGCAGTCTCACTAGATACAAAATTCTTGGTTGGCAATTTTTTTTTGTTCAGCACTTTAAATATTTTATCCCACTGCCTTCTTTCCACCATGGTTTCTGATGAGAAATTGGCACTTAATCTTATTGGGATTCCCTTGTATATAGCAGGTTGCTATAATGACTCTTGCAGCTTTCAAAACTCTCTCCTTGCCCTTCTTTCTCCATTTCCTTTTTCTCCTTGAACATATTCAGGATTTTGTTTTTGTTTTTGTTTTTATTTTCAAATTGACTTCATTTTTTTCTTTTTGGTGTACAGTTCTATGAGCACACCACCACCACCACCCCCGCTTGCTGTCTGTGTCCATTCCCTGGGTGATCTTTTGTGTCTGTTTCTTGCCCTTCTCTTCTCATTTTTCTCCTCTAGGCTTCACCGGAATTCGATCCTAGGGACCTCCCATGTGGGAGAGAGGCACTCTGTCATTTGCGCCACCTCATTTCCTGGTTTCTGGCTTGTTTCACCTTGGCTCTCCCCTGCATCTCTCTTTTGTTGCGTCACCATCTTGCTGCATGGCTCAGCGGGCCTGGCTCGCCGCATGTCTGCACAGGCCTGTGGCGCACCGCACGGGCCTGGCTTGCCTGCTCACCTTTTTTTTTTTTTTAACCAGGAGCTGCCAGGGATCAAACCCAGGTCCTTCCATATGGTAGACGGATGCCCAACCACTTGAGCCACATCTACTTCCCAGGATTGTTTTTTTAAAAGTCCTTGTCTGGTCTGTCCGAAGTCTGGTCTTCTTTCTTGATCATTTGTGGGTTTTTATCTTGTTTCTTTGTATGGGTCATCATTACTGTTTCTTTGTCTTGTAATCTTTTGTTGCATACTGTATTTTTTAATAGTTTTAAGTGTTGACTCTGCAGTTTAGTCCTTGAGTTGTCTTTTCCTTAAGTTTGTATCCAACTAGAGATATGACAGAGATTTCTTTAAGTACCAGGAGCTAACAAAAAAAAAAAACAACAACAACACTACAAACCCGTCACAGTCTGCAAATTGGCTTTGCAATAATTGGTGATCTCCTTCAAAGTTTAGCCTTCCTATCAAGAAGATCAGCCAGAGGCAAATGGGAAGTATGGGGTTGTCTGAAGATAAGAGATTGAAGTGTAAAGAATAATTGAGAACAAAGCAATGTTACTTACTAAGGAAATGGTTGCTTTCTAAATCAGATTTGATATAATCTAATCAAAAGACATCTTTATGGGGAAAGGGTTTTAAAAGTATAAAGTACACTGAATATAAAGTATAATTAATAAAAAATTCAAGGACATTCTTCCTCTTTTTTTTTTTAGCTTTTTACTTTGAAATAATTGTAGATCCACAGGAAATTGCCCTATCCCCCTCCCCAAAATGCACAAGGAAGTCCCATCCAAAGGTAACTTTTTAAGGATGGAATTTGGAAGAAAACTGGAGCCTGAAAATCCAAAATTGTAATCTTTAAAAGTGCTGTAAGGATATTGTACTATATTCCAGAATTATTTTATTATATTTATTAAGTAGGAGAAGAGGAATGAGATAGGAGAAGCAAAACCTTTGAATTCTTAGTAATGAAATTTTTATGTCAATGTGGTAATGTTAAAAGAATACTTAGTGTATGTAAAAGTTGGTGTTTGCAGCAAAACTAAATTAGGGAATATTTACTGGATCAAGTGTGGGTTTTGTTTTTTGGTTTGTTGTTTTTTTTTTTAAGGAAAAGAATTGGTGGAAAGCATTTCTATCAATAGAAAACTTACCTGATTAATTTTAAATAACTTATGATTAGAATTTGCACCTAACTTTCAAAACAACGTTTTTTGCAGAGATTTGCAATTTGGCCCTAACCTTCGGTTGTAATGAGTTTTTAAATATTCTAAGCCATAATTTTGCTTTCTGCAGAACCAGTCAGTTTTTATAAAGAACTGGTTAGTGTTTAAGTAATCCAAGTGAATTTAAAAAGAAACATTACCAGATAGCTTTATGTTGCAGCCAAATAAATATGAGAGAATTGAGATATGGGGGCTTCCTTGTCTGAGCTTTGTAACTGCTTAGTCAAATATGTTAGACGTGCAAGGACACCTTGGCTCCTGTTTAAAATCCTTTAAATATTGTTTTTTAAACCTAAATAATAGGGAAGAGATGTAGCTCAAGTGGTTGAGTGCCTGCTTCCCATGTTTGAGGTACCAGGTTCAATCCCTAGTACCTCCTAAAAAAAAATAATAGTAATGATAATAATGACATGCCAGTGCTGTAGGAGATCATAAAAACTCTTAACATTTGTGTTTTGCACACACAGGGGAAAAAAAGATTTAGCCCATTAACTGAGGTAAGCAAACTAGTTTAATGACTCTGGGTAGTTGGTTTTTCTCCCATTCTGACTATCCACACAAATGAACGTCTCTTTAAACAATGTCTCTAGAAATGGCCTACATTGGTCATCCATTCTTTTTGCCTTGGGAGATTGCTGGGGATTTCTGTGTTTGTGGTAATGATTTTGAAATGATTTTCAAAAGACAAGAAACCCATATGTTGTCACAATTCAACAGTAAAATAAACAATCCAATTAGAAAATGGGCAAAACCCATGAAGAGATATTCTACCAAAGAGGATATATAGATGGCAAATAAGCGCATGAAAAGATGTTCAACATAGCTACTAGGGAAATGCAAATTTTAAACCACAGTGAGATACCACTATCACCTATCAGAGTGACTAAAAGGAAAAATATTGACAATACCAAATGCTGTCAAGGATACACAGAAACTGGATCATACATTGCTGGAGGTATAGCCCCCCCTGGAAAATAGTTTGACAGCTTCTTAAAAAAAATAAACTATCAACTGCCATAAGACCAGTTACATTCTGGGCATTTATCTGAAAGAAATAAAATCTCATGTTCACACAGAAACTTGTGCAGAAATACCCCAAAACTGGAAATAACCTAGATGTCCTTCAGTGAGTGAATGATTAAAGAAATTGTTGTACATCCATACTATTCAGCAATAAAAAGTAACAAACTATTGATATTCACATCCTAGATGAATCTCCAAAGAATTATGAACAGTGAAAAAAAATCAATTCTAATAGGCTACATACTGTATGATTCCATTTATTTTAACATTTTTGAAGTGAAAAATTACAGATATTAAATATTAGCATATAAATGTTAGAGAACAGTTTGTTAGCCAGAGGTTAACAAGGAGTGTAAGGGAAATGGGTGTGGCCATAAAAGGGCAAGATGAGGGATCCTTGTGGTAATAGGAACAGTCTCTGTATTGAGTATATCAGTGTCAATATCCTGGTTGGGATTTTGTACTATAGTTTTATAAGATGTTACCCTGGGTAAAGGGTTCACAGGCTCTCTCTGTATTATTTCTTATAACTGCGTGTGAATCTAAAATTATCTCAAAATAAATAGCTTCATTAAAACAAAAAAAGAAGAAGATAGGCCTTGTTACAGTTGCCTGTGTTCGACGGGTAATCAGAGAGGGTTGTACTGGACATAAGTTTTGTTTCTTTCATATATTTGTGATGGGATTTGATCAAAGCAGAAGCATCCCTTTTAGGATTTGGGGGCCCAAGAAGAAGAGGGTGAGGAACAACTGGGAAATTACCATGCAGGCCTCAACTTCCTCCCATTCTGAAAATGAGTGTCCTTGGAAGCCTTGATGGAGAGAGAAAAAAAGAGGTCATGTGAGCTACAGGGAAGGAATGGAAACAGGGAGGGGTTAATTAGAGCCCATTCCCCTCTCTTAAGATCCTTCTGCTTTGCTTGGGATTGGGATTTAAAGGTTGATTGTGTGATATCTTGGTGTGTTTTGATTCACCATGGAAATCAGAGCATTCTTTTGCTTTTGGAGGATTATGTTCCTTCTGGATTGGTACAATAATAATTATTATTATCATTTATTGAATGCCTTCTATTTGTGTGTATATAATATTAAATACTCATGATAACCTTGTAAAGGAGAAATTATTGTATCCCCATTTTTAGATGAGGAAACCAAGGCTCAAAGAGGCTAATTAATTTGCTCAGTAATAGGAAAGGCAAGAAGTGGTTGGTGTCCTAATGGAAGAACTCTAGTTTTAGGGTCAGATCTAAATTTAGCATCTGCCTCTTAATTCAACTCAACTGTGGCCTTAGGTCAGTTTCTTAACCTCTTTGAGGTCATAACAGGATGCCTGGCGTATAACAGGTATTATTATAGTTAAAACAATTGCTTCTCAAGAGAAAAAACAAGAGGGAATAGTTAGAACCTTCCTCAAACTTCCCTCCTTTATCTACATCTCTTATAGAGAAAACTAGCCTGTGAGAAATGGAAAGAGTCTTAAATAAACACATAGACCAGTATCTTTGTGAATTTCCCAAGATCAGCCAACAATTCAGTGCCAAAGCTGGGATAATAATCCAGCCTATTAATTCAGATGAAATTTGTCTCATAAATATAATGCAGTTATTTAAGTTTTAAGAGTTAGGCTTGGAGCCTCTAATTATATGGCCTTGGCCAAATAACTTCATTAATTTGAGGCCTCAATTTCCTCATCTATAAAATGGGGTTACCTACCTCAAGGGTTATAATGATAATTAAATGAGGTAATAATGTATATAAAGTACTTAGCGTAGTGCCTGCATGTAGCAGTTGTCCAATAAGTGTTATCTGCTATAAATTTTATTATTTCTTCAGAACAATTTACCAGAATTGGTCTTCTGGACGGACATGCTGCCCCAAGTCAAGTCTACAATCAAAATGTATCTTACAATTTATTTATGCATTTAATGTAGTGTTTCTTCTTTTTTCTTTTCTTTTTTTTTTTTTT
>JAQZBX010048247.1:0-20259 GCA_029593785.1 Cabassous unicinctus | reverse complement strand
TATCTTCAAAAAAAAAATAAAGAAATAGAAAAAAATCTTGAAACCAGTCAGAGTAAAGTGATATCTTGCCTATATGGAAAAAAACTATTAAAATAACAGTGGATTTCTCATTAGAAAACATGAGAGCCAGAAGGTGTGGCACAATATTTTTCAGATATGGAAACCAAAGAACTGTCACCCCAGAATCCTATTCCTAGTGAAAATATCCTTCAGAAAGGAAGGACAAATCAAGACATTCTGAGATGATACACTCACAAACTATAGATTAATTAAAATGGAATTCTAAAAACTATTCGTCACCTGTAAGAATCACAACATCCCTGTAAGTTTGATATTAAAGGTGAAAGGAGCACAGATAAATGAAACTCAGAAAGAATAAATAAAAAACAAAATGACAGATTAAATTGCAACACATTGATAAACATATTAAATGTTAACTTACAAATAAGCTAATGAAAAGATAAGAGATTGGCAGGGTGGAGTCAAACATATGACTCAATTATATGATGTTTAAAGGAAACTCACTGCAAGCATAACAATATAAGCAAAGTAAAAAATGGAAAGACATATGAGGCAAACATAAATCAAAGGAAAGCAGGGGTGACTATACTAATATTGAACAAAATAGACTTAAGAGTAAATAAAAATTACCAGATACAGAGAGTGGCATTCAATATGATAAAAGGTCAACCCACCAAGAAGACCTAGCAAGTCTAAATGTGCATTCATCAAACAAGAGAACTACAAAATGTGTAAAGCAAAATCTGATAGAGTTGAAAGGAGAAATAGATAAACCCAAAATTGTTAGTTGGAGACTTCAACACCTCTCTCTCACACAATAATTGATAGAATAACTAGACGAAAAATCAGCAAGGGTACAGAAGAATTCAACACCATCAACAAAAACAGAATTTAATCAACATTTATAGAACATTCCACACAGCTGCAAGAGAATAATTATTCTTTATGAGCAGTCAAAGAACATATACCTATATAGATCATATCCCAGGCCATAAAATGTACCCCAACCAATGTAAAATTATTTAAACCACACAGAATGTGTTCTATGACTACAAAGGAATCACACTAGAAATAATAACAGAAATATAACAGAAAAATCTGCAGTCATTTGGAAACTGAACTGCATCCTTCTAAATAATTCAAGGATCAAAGAGGAAATCTCAGGGAAAATCAATATCCTGAATGTAATAAAAATGAAAACACAGCATAGCTAAATTTCTGGGGGATAGCTGAAGTAGTGTTGAGAGGGAACTTTATAGAACAAAATGCTTACATTAGGAATTCAAAAAGTTTCAGATTAATAATCTAAGCTCCCACCTCAAGAACCTAGAAGAAGAAGAGCAAAATAAAACCAAAATAAACAGAAAGAAGGAGAGAGCAAAGATAAGAACAGAAATCAGTGGCATTGATGGCAGCAAAACATGAAAGGAAATAAATGAAACAAAGAGTTGTTTCTTTGAAAAGATTAATAAAATTAATCTCTTGCAAAACTGACAAAGAAAAAAGAAAGAAAGACATATCTATCAGAATGTTTCAAATAAAAAAAATGTGACAACACCAAATACTGCCAAGGACTCAGAATAACTGGTTGATTTATATATTGCTGTTGGGAATGTAAAATGATACAGTCGCTCTGGAAAACAGGTTGGCAGTTTCATTAAAATAAAAAAAAAAAACAACTAATATGCAACAACCATACAACCCAGCAGTTATAGTTCTAGGCATTTATCACAGAGAAATGAAGACTTATGCTCACACAAAACCATACGGAAATGTTTATTCAGCTTTATTCGCAATAGGCAAAATTGGAAACAACAAAGATGTCCTTGATCAGGTGAAGGTTTAAACAAACTGGAGTGCATTGACAGTATAGCAAAAACAAAGAAATTAATAATTCACCCTCAAATCAACCTGTGTAAATCTTCAGAGAATTAAACTGAGTGAAAAAAAAAAAAAGCCAATCCCTAATGGTACTGTCATACTGCATGAATCCATTTGTATAACAGTCTTGAAATGACAAAAGTATAGAAATGGAAAATAATACAAGTGTTTGTCAGAAGTTAAGAAGGGGTGAGGGCAGGAAGGAAATGGTTGTAGCTGTAAAAGGGCAACATGAGGGATCTTTGTGGTGATGGAAATGTTCTTTACTGGTATTGTTTTAACATCAATATCCAGGTTGTGGTATTGTATGATAGTTTTGCAAAATGTTACCATTGGGGGGAAATTGAATAAAGAGTATACACAATAACTTTTGTGTAATTTCTTAACACTGCATGTGAATTTATAGTTATTTCAAAATAAAAAGTGAAAAATCAAATTTTGAAATATTTCATGAACAGAA
The DNA here is from genome assembly GCA_029593785.1 of Cabassous unicinctus. Taxonomy (NCBI): domain Eukaryota; kingdom Metazoa; phylum Chordata; class Mammalia; order Cingulata; family Chlamyphoridae; genus Cabassous; species Cabassous unicinctus. Next base: position 17,897 of record JAQZBX010048247.1, on the reverse strand, counting down.
TATTATGGAAAATAAGATACTCATGTGTCTAATAACAAGATTTAACACATATTAATATCATTCATACAATAGAGAAATAAAAAGCAACAGATATAGCAAAATGCATATCCTCTTCTCCCCTTTCTTTTAGTTTCTAAGTTGGTAATATCTTTCTGATACATGTGTGAACACATAGGCTTACAAATATAGATAACCACAAACTATATATGTGATGTTTATTTAATTAACTTTGGCGAGGTATAACATTCATACAATAAAATGCACTCATTTTAAGGAAAAGGCTTGCTGAGCTTTGACAAACAAACTTGTGTAACCACCAGTCCAATCAAGATATGGAACATATCCATCATCGCAAAAGTCTTTGACCCTTTTGCAGTCAATAGCCATCAACCCTGGTCCCTAGGCAAACATGTGTAATATTGTTTTGAGGACTGTAAAAACTTACATAAATTTATCATATCAGATATCCTTTTGCAACTCAACTTATTCCCAGAACTCTCGTCCTCATTGCAGATACTTCTCAATCTCTCTCTCTTTCTCTCCCTCCTTCTCTCTTTCTCTTCCTCTCTCCCTCTCTCTCTTTCTCTTTTTCTCTCTCTTCCTTTCTGGCCCCTGACCTTTCAAAAAGCACCTTAGACTAGCTACCATCAAAGAGCCAAAACTTTACATCCAACTCAAATAGAAATTCTGCACAAATTAAGCATTAACTCCACATTCCCTATCCCCAGCTCAGCCCCTAGTAACCTATACTCTAGATTCTGACTCTATGATTTTACGTATTCTACTTATTTCGTATCAGTGAGATCATACAACATTTGTCCTTTGTTACTGGGTTATTTCATTCAACATGCTGTCTTCAAGGTTCATCCATGTTGTTGCATGAAACAGAACTTCATTCTTTTTTAATGCTGAATAATATTCTGTTATATGTATATACCACATTTTGTTTATCCATTCATCAGTTGATGGGCACTTGGATTGCTTCTATCTTTGGCAATTGGGAATAATGATGTTATGAACATCAGTGTACAAATATCTGTTTGAGTCCTTGCTGTCAATTCTTTTGGGTGTATACCTAGTACAGGGATTGCCAGATCACGTAGTAATTCTATACTTAGCTTTCTGAAGAACCATCGAAATTTTTTCTACAGCAGCTGCAACATTTTACATTCTCACCAGCAAAGAATGAGCATTCCTGTTTCTCTGCAGTCTTTCTAACACTTGTAATTTTCTCTATTTTTTGTTTGTTTGTTTTGTTTTGTTTTGTTTTGTTTTTAACAGTAGCCATTCTGGTAGGTGTACAATTGTATCTTGGAGAATTTAATTTGCATTTCCTTAATAGCTAATGATGTTGAGAATCTTTTAAATGTGCTTGTTAAGTATTTGTATATCCTCTTTAGAGAAATATCTATTCAAGTGTTTCCCCATTTTTTTAGAAGGTACCAGGGATTGAACCAAGGACATAGTACATAGTACATAGGAACTATGCGCTGAGCTACATCTACTCCTTCCCCATTTTCTAATTTGGTTGTTTGTCTTTTTATTGTTGATTTATAGGATTTCTTTATATATTCTGCATATTAAACCCTTATCAGATATGTGGTTTCCAAATATTTTCACCCATTAAATGAGCTGTCTTTTCACTTTCATGATAAAGTTCTTAGATGCATAAAAGTTTTTAATTTTGATGAGATACCATTTATCTATTTTTTTCTTTTGCTTCTGCTCTGGGTATAAAATCTAAGAAACCATTGCCTAACACAATTGTGCTTCCATACAATTTATTCTAGGAGTTTTATTGTCTTGGTTCTTATATTTAGATCTTTGATCCATTTTGAGTTAATTTTTATATATGGAGTGAGATAGGGATCCTCTTTCATTCTTTTGCATATGGATATCTAGTCCTTTTTCATCATGTGTTGAAGAGATTATTGTTTCCCTATTGAATGGACTTGGCAGCCTTGTCAAAAATCAATTGGCTATAGATATGAGGGTCTATTTCTGAACTGTCAATTCAATTCCATTGCTGTATGTCTATCCGTGTGCCAGTACCATGCTCTTTTGCCCACTGTAGCTTTGTAATAAGCTTTAAAGTCAAGAAATGTGAGTCCTCCAACTTTGTTCTTTTTCAAGTTGATTATGACTATTTGGGGCCCCTTACCCTTCCAAATAAATTTGAAAATTGGCTTTTCCATTTCTACAAAGTAGGCTGTTGGAATTTTTATTGGGATGGCATTGACTCAGTAATTCATTTTGGGTAGAATTAACATCTTAAAAATATTTAGTCTTCCAATCCATGAACTTGGAATTTCCTTCCATTTATTTTGATCTCCTCTGATTTCTTTTGGCAAAAATTTTGTAGTTTTCCAGGTAAATTCTTTTATGTCCTTGATTAAATTTATTCTTAGATGTTTGATTCTTTTAGTTGCTACTGTAAATGTATTTTTCTTTCTTGATTTCCTCCTCAGATTTTCCATTACTAGTTGTGGAAGTTTGATATTATTTATGAATCCCAAAAATATATTTGATTATGTTTATAAACCAGTCTGTTCCTCTGGGCGTGATACACTTTGATTGTATTAGATTCAGCTGAGATGTCTTTGATTAAATTATGTTAAGATTAGAGAGTGCAGGGTTGAGTTCCCACCCCCTTGGTAGGCTGATAAAACAGACTCTCGCATGAAAGTAGACACATAGAGAAGAACAAAGAGGAAGACAGACAACTTATTAGAAATGGCAGAGGTCCTGGGAAGAGAGATGAGCCCGAAAATCTACAGCTGGGCTTGTGAAGAGAACAGAGCAGCTGAGCTTGGAAAGAAACCAGTCTGGGGAGAGAGATGAGCCTTATGCCAACCTACAGCTGAGACTGGAAAAAGCTGAGACCATAGAGCCTTAAGAGAAAGAGGAAAGCTGAGCCCTCACCTTCTTGTTTCAACACGTGTCTACAGAGTTTGGTAAGGAAGTAATCTTGAGTTGGACTCTTCAGGGCCTTATGACTGAAAGTTTTTGCCCCAAATAAATACCCTTTATAAAAGCCAATAGATTTCTGGTACTTTGCATCAGCACCCCTTTGAATGACTAATACACTAGTGTAGGGAAACACTACTGATTTCTGCAAGTTCACCTTATACCTTGCCACTTTGTTCAATTTGTTTAATAGCGCTAGTAGCTTTGATGTAGATTTTTCAGGACTTTCTGTATATAGGATCATGTCATCTGCAAATAATGAAAGGTTTACTTCTTCTTTTCCAATTTGGAAACCTTTTATTTCTTTTTCTTGCCTAACTGCTCTGGCTAGATCTTCTAGCACAATGTGAATAACAATGTTGACAGTGGCATCCTTGTCTTGTTCCAAATCTCATAAGGAAAGCTTTCAGTCTTTCACTGTTTGAATATGATGTTAGCCGTGGATTTGTTATATATGCCCCTTATCATGTTAAGGAAGTTTCCTTCTATTCCTAGGATTCTAAGTGTTTTTATCAAGAAAGAATGCTAGATTTTTGTCAAATGCCTTTTCTGTGACAGTTGAGATGATCATGAGGTTTTTTTTCCCTTTATGTTAGTATAGATATATTACATTCAATGATCTTCTTATATTGAACCACCCTTGCATTCTTGGAATAAAACCCACTTGATCATGGTATATATTTCTTTCATATATGTGTAGGATTCAAATTGCATGTATTTTATTGAAGACTTTTGCAACTTAATTCATAAGAAAATTGATTTGTAATTTTATTTTCTTGCAATATCTTTATCTGGCTTCAGTATTAGGGTGATGCTGGCCTCATGGAATGACTTAGTGAACCCTCCCGATCATTTTTTGGAAGTTTTTGAGTAAGAATGGTGTATTAGTCAGGGTTCTCTAGGGAAACAGAGTCAACAGGTGATATCTGTAAATAGTATGAGATTTTATAATATTTTCTAACATTATTGTGGAGATGCACAAGTTCAAATTCTACAGGCAGGCTGCAAATCCGGGGCTCCAAAAAAGGTCCTTGATGAGTTCCCAGGAAATGTTGGCTATCTGAAGTCAAGGTGGGAAATTCTCTCTGAATGCTGAAATCACTTCCCCATTTAAGGCATTCAACTTGTAGGATAAAATGTCACTCATTGCTGACAGCAATCTGTTTGATTGATTGTAGATGAAATCAGACATATATGCAATCAACTCACTGATGATTAAAGTACATCAGTGTCCTTGAATTATAATTAGCCCCATGCTTGCTTGACTAAACAACTGTGCACAGTTACCTGGCTGAGTTGACACATTAGCCTAACCATCACAACTGGTAATAATTCTTCTTGGGATGTTTGGTAGAATTCACCTGTAAAGCCATCTGGTCCTGCTTTTCTTTGTTGGAAGGTTTCTGATTACTGATTTTATCTCTTTATTTTTAATTAGTCTGTTGAGATCTTCTATTTATTCTAGAGTCAATGTAGGTTGTTTGTGTGTTTCTAGGAATTTGTCCATTTGCTGAATCTTTCTTCTTCCTGTTCAAATCTGCTGTTGTATGCCTCTAGTGTGTTTTTGTCTCCATTACTGTGTCTTTCATCCCCACAATATCTACATATGCTTCTTTATGCTCATACATTGTTTTCTTAATATCCGTTAGCTCTATATCCATATTTTCCTTCATCTTCTTAAATCACCTAGGAGATTTGTTTGATTTTCATTGATTAGTTCCAAATTCTGTGTCTCCTCTGAAATTTTATTTTTCCCCTTGGCTGAGTTATACCTTCTTGTTTCTTAGTATGGCTTGTAATTTTTGCTGATGTCTGGACATCGGATTATTTTGATGTGTTAACTGTGATGGTCAGTTTCCTTCTATTATCTACAGTTTTATTGCTGATTGGCTTTGTGTTAAGGCTCTTCTTTGATGCCTAGTTCAATTTTTTCTGGACCTTTAAAGTAGCCCATATTTAACTGTTCAGATTTTCTTAGTTCTTCTTCATTTGATTCTTTTTCTGGATATGTGGTACATTTTGTAAGATTGCATTTTTGTACAATTGTTTCACCTCCATGAGAATACTTTCCTTTCCTCAGTTCCTTCTCTGGGAATCTTGATCTCTTCTGTTTGTTTTTGTGCAGACATTTCTGCCAGCTCCTATGATTGGTTTAAATTCTGTCCCTCACACTAGGCCCATTTTTCCTTATACTTTTCAGCCTAAGAACTTTCTTGTCTTAAAGAAGTTTAATTCTCTCCCTTTTTATGTTTTCTTTGAGGCTTTTCTATCTCTGGCTTCTTTTTCCCCTTTAGACTATCCTGGCCCGGTGTGACAGCTTTAATTTTGTAAATGCCAGAAATGATTGTTCTTGAAATAATTAATTCTTGTGGGTGTGGGACCCTTTGATTGCATTAAATTCAATTAAGGGACCCTTGATTAGATCAGTTGATTAGATTGCTTTAGGACTTTTGATTATACTACATCAGTGAGACATTACCCAGGTTAGGTCTCTGCCCTCTTGCTGGGTATTATATAAGTTGCAAACATCCTGAGAGAAAGGAGCGACACATAGAAAGGGAGTTCTGCCATTTTGATCCTGCCATGTGAGAGAGAGGATTCCAGTTTTACCTATAGCTGCAGAATGACAGAAAAGCCCTGAGAAACTCAAGGAGACAAGGCCCATGAAAAGATGGGTGCTTGATCATTCACAGCTGAGCCGAGGAGAAAGTAAAGAGAAACTGGCAGACCCACTGTCTTGCCTTCCCATGTGGCACAACTTTAGGGTCTGCTAACAGCCAACGTTTGGTGTGAAAGCATTTCTGATAATGCCTTGATTTGGACATTTTTGCAGCTTCAGAACTGTAAAGTTTTACCTTAATAAAATTCCATTACAAAAGCTAACCAATTTCTGGTATAGTGCATTGGCAGCCTTTGGCAAACTAAGACACCTGAAGACCCAGATTGGGTCAATTCAAAAAGAGGACCAATCCAGAAAGGTCTGTTTTGCATTCAGGTTGTCCATCCAACAGAGACTGATTGAGTGTGCATACCTCTTGCCAACAGTTCTGCCACAGTCTCTCCTTTGTTTTCCCCTAGGAGCCCTTTGGTATGCAGCCCTCCTCAATGGCTTATTCTTCCTTGGGTCTCTGAGGACATGGGTCCCTGTGCCTGGATATGCATGAGGTTCTAACTCCGTCCTGGAAGTGGCTCTATAGTCTGCATACATGGCAGAAGGAGCCTCTGTACAGCTCCCATGCTGCATGGGCTGAGTGAGGGGGATGGTTCAGGACTGGTGGCTCTAGGACAGAAATCTCCTACCTGTTCTTGGAAAGTATTTTTTGTTTTAGTCAGTTCAGCATTTGTGGAGTCCTTCTACAGTCTCTATCATCCTCCAGAGTGCCAAGAAAATGGTATGTGGCCTTGCATTATTTGATTCTGAAGGAAGAATTTTCCAGAGAATATTTTATGTCACCATGTTGATGACATCACTCTTTGAACAAATTGTAATTCAAAAATACTTTTTGCCTTCAATAATATATAGCTGATGAGATATTAAAACTACTGGTCAAACTGTTGTTTGTAAATGCTTACATGAATAAAACAGAACATAATAAAGAAAGTGATGAATCTGATATATCAACATTAACTTGTGGCTTAAAAACAGGGAAATTTTTCTTTGTCCTTACTGAAATGCCAGAATTTAGAGGTGGAATCCTCTTCCAGTAGTAGTGGATAATGGATGGCACCAGAGTAGGAGGATAGTGAGGAAATGATCTGAATATAGAAAGAGTAACAAATGGGGTCCAGAACCTGAGCTAGCTAAGAAGTAAAGCTTTATCCATGACAGAGGAGGCAACATCCAGGTGGAACCAAGAGCAATTGTGTAACCACTTGCAATCATTAAAACAGTCCTGCTGGGACATTTTAACCAAATTAATTATATCCTCAAGTAAGGCAGATAGGTAAGATTTGCTACCTGTCAATTTGTGGAGATGGAGTTCCAAAGCCAAGTTTGAAGGAAGGGGAGTGGTGAGAGGTTGAAACAAAAAACTCCAAATGCTGAGTTTTTTCTGAGGATGATATGATATGAAGAGAGATATACATATTTTTGAATACAATTTATGCACGCTATGTTACTTACAGTTTCTTGATTTGCTATATGAATCACGATAAGAGCATGGGTGTTTACCCAAGCTAGCCTTAGGCAGTTAGCCTGAGAAGTCTGGGAAAAGTTACTTACCCTGTTTGGGCCAGAGATTCACACCTTTGAAAGGCAGTAGTTTTGCCTATGCCCTAGAAATGTGGTAGCCTATGTCGAGCACCTATTAAGAGTGTCTAACCCCAATGAGCACAGAGTAGAGGATAATTCTAGTGTCCTTTCTCACACGTTTTTCTCTGCTAGGAAGTATTGTTCCACCAGCTCACACCTGGTGAAGCTTTATTCATCCTTCACATCTCATTCCTAATTATATTATCAGTGAATTCATTATGATCTGACTGATTTTGGATTTCAATTCCAAGTGGCTTATACTGTTATTAGAATTTGGTATTATAGTTGGTTGTGAATATGACAGTTTTACTTATGAGGTTATTAGTTTCATGGAATCAGCAATTGTATCTTATCAGCCTAAGCACTGAACACAGGAACTGGTACATGGTACTTATTAATGCTTTGATGAATTGATTTCATATAAATTCATCACACATCATATCAAGAAATGTAGTTTTACTTACTTTATTGCACTGCTTCTCTCCTCCCTCACATTGCTACTTCCACCCTAACTTTACCTTCTTTTGCCTATAACCCTGCTGCATTGCATTGTCTATGATTCATTTGTGGACACTCTTTGAGTACACAATGTGCCATTGAATCTTTTGGAATGCCTGCACTCTCAGTAGTTAGCACAAAATGCAGTACCCAGTTTTTTGAGTGATAACTTGAAAAAAGCAAGTGTGAGGATAGTTGAATCTATTAGGGAATAAACATTTGAAATCTTATGAAAGTACATGAAATGCATGCTTACCTGTAAAACAGGATTGGATTTCTAAATTTGCTGCATTATGAAATATAATGTATTTTCATTTACAGTTTTATTTGTACCACAAAAGGAAAAGATAAATTTTCAAAAATGACTTCTTTTTCATCATGCAATGGTTTCATTTTCATCACCTTCAAATGAAGTTTTATTTAGACTATGATACCTGCTGCATCGTTAATATATTTTACTAAGAAGTTACTGTGGGAGTGGGCAATGAAACAAAAATTTCTTTGTCTTAATAGTTTATTTATTTCTATTTTGAAGATAATTTTAACTATGTTGATACTAACATAGGATTAAAACTGTTGCATATACTATTTAGAATATAACAATATCCCATCCCCATAGATCATGTTTTAATGATTTAAATTATTTCTTCCCAAATCAAATATAATCTTGTCATGGTCAGCTTAAAACCTACTGTCTGCCTATGATTGCATGGGGTGAATCATTATAGGCTTTTTGTGTGGTCTTTCACAATCCCATCCTAACCCATTTTCACTTAATATACTAAATCTCATATCATTAACCAATGATATGAACTTCTTATCATTCTCTAGCTGTTTCAGAAACTGCAAACAAGGGATCTACCCATTTTCCTCCTTATTCACTGCTATTTCCATATTCTGAGGGTCCGTCTTATTCTTCCTGTACTACTGCAGTAGCTTCCAACTGTTTTACTCATATGCTTTTCCATTACTTTCACAGTGCAGTCAAGGTAAACATTTCAAAAGAAATATCTGAAACTTGCTTACAATACATTAAAGAATTCCTATTGTTCATATGTTAAGGAGCAAGAAAGATCGTGGTATGATGTGACCTGCCCTACTATCCAGTCTCACCCAGTCCCACCTTTATCCTTATTATCTATGCTCAGCCACACTGCTCCCACTGATCCTTTTCACTATGTTGAAAAAATCATGCTCTCTCATAATACCACTACCATGATGTTTCTTCCAATTGAAATATTCTTCTGTCCTACGTCTTTTCACTTAGTTGACTCTTATTCTTCTTTCAACAATTAACTAAAAAATGACAGCTTTGGGGGAGTAGATGTGGCTCAAGCCATTGAGCACCTGCTTTCCACATGGGAGGTCCCAGGTTCAGTCCTGGTGCCTCCTAAAAACAAAATGAAAACAAACAACCAGCAAACAAATGAAAAATACAACTCAGGGGAGCTGATGTGGCTCAGTGGTTGAGTGCCAGCTTTCCACATATGTGATCCCGCCCCGGTACCTCAAAAACAAAGAAAAATAATAGCTTTGGACTTCTGATTTCTGATTGGAGTGTAGAGAAACTGAAAGAGCACTATTATCACAAAACAACAACAAAAAACAAACAAACTGAATGTTCATTACTTTTTATAAACCAGAGAACTAAGGTCAATACATCCAACTAATCTATAAGATAAAGAAAGACTGCAGCTTGCAGGGAAAGAGAACGCAAACATGTCCTTACCTGGGATGATGCAGCTGACACCGGAAAGAATAATATAGCTTGAACAACTAATAAACTTGTGAAGGCTGACCATGCATTAGTGGGAGAGTCTGGAGACTTTGTAGACTTCATATACTTTTCTTGAAGTCTTGTCTATATGGTTCTCACAAGATAATACTAGAAGATTGGTGAAAATCTCAAGGAAGCGTCAGGCCTGTGAGAGGGCAACAGCAGTTGATGCAGGAGGGGCCTTGTGCATTCATATACAGTACTTCTTTACTCTCTCCCCTACAGAGCTTACTGTGGGAGGAAGGCAAGAAAGCCTTTAGGAGTTCAGTGAAAACTGATAAAGAGACCATTTTGGGGAAGGGTAGGAACTGCATTCTGTGCCAGAACTACAGGTGGGGTAGGGGTTAGGACACTGAGAATTTTCAACCAGTGAGACCCAGGGACACAGTCCCTGTCTATGACTGAGGCTTAAAAAAATAACAGAGAATGCCCCTCTATACTCTACTACCAGACTAAAAATTAATGAGTAACACTAATTTTTATAGCAGAGTACTACTCCAGGGAGAAGAACAATATAAGAATGAGACTGTTGAGAGGAACCCTCTCTAAGACATATTACAAAGTGTGAAAGTCTGAATTTGGTGAATCCTGAAAAAAGATGATGTTTTTGAACTAATCTATTCCTGTGTATGTGAGATCTTTTGATTGCATTAGATTCTGTTAAGTTATTGATTTTCATTGGACTACACCAGTGAGACGTGACTCAGGTTGGGTCTCCTTATATAAACTGAGAACTGAAAACAGAAACACACAGAAAAGGGATCTCTGCCATTTTGACCTGGCCATGTGAGAAAGCGGACTCAAGGATCACCAGCACCTGAAGCTGGGGCAAGAAACACCCAAGAGGTTGGGCCTATGGAGCAGCTCAGGGCTGAAGCGATGACCCATATGCCTGATCGTCCAGAGCTAGGCTCAGGTAGAAAGCAGAACAGCCCAGGCTGAGAGAGGAGGCCAAGAAGAGACAGCCATATGCCTGATCACCCATAGCTGAGCTTCTAGAGACGGTGAGCTTTGAGGACAAGGCAGGGACCTTGGCTGAGATTGGCTGCCATCTTGCCTTGCTAAGAGACAGGATGCCAGAATTACCAGGAGCTGACTTTGGTGAGAAAGCATCTCTAATGGTGCCTAGATTTGGACGTTTTTGCAGATTTGGAACTGTAAGTTTTTATCCCTAATTAATTTCCCATTATAAAAGCCAACCTATTTCTGGTACTTTGTATTGGCAGCTTTTGGCTAAGGAAAACACAAAAGGAAGAGTAGAAATGATAAAAATCCTATAAGAAACCATCCTCTCTCAAAACATAAGCTATTGCTAGAGGAATTTGGTGACCATCAAGCACAGAGGATAACAATAGCAACAACAAATGTAAAACATGCTTAAATGCTGTTAAGCTGGTTGCAAATTTCTACACTAGATGTCTAGCTGAAGGAAAGACAAGTTGATAAAAAAAATTATTTAGCTCAGTCTCTACCATCTTACATAGGGCATCTTGTTTCTTTTAACAAAATATTACAAGGCTTATGAAAAACAGGAAGTAAACAACACATAGCTAAGAGACAAAAAAATCAATAAAGCCAGGCTCACATATGGTGGAGTTGTTGGAACCCTCAGAGTAAAATGTTAAAATAAGTATAATTAATATGATAAAGACCCTAAAAAACTAATGGAAAAGATGGCCACATACAAAATCAGATGGGTAATTTCAGCAGAAAGTTGGAATATATAAGAAAGAAACTAATGAAAGTGCTAGAAACAAACAAATATTAATATAAAACAGTAGTACAGATCAGGTGTAGCTCAGTGGTTGAGTGCCTGCTGCGCATGTATGAGGTCTCAGTTTCAATCTCCAGTACCTCCTAAAAAAATGTAGTGAAGATAATTAATTCTTCACCATGCTCAGTAACTGACTAATTGACTCAACAGAGATTCATTGACTTCAAAGATAGGTCAAAAACAAAACCAGAGTGAAGACGTCGAACAGAGAATACATGGACTGTGGGACAATATAAAATGCTCTAAAAAACTTATCCTTGAAATATCAGAAGTTTAAGAAGAGACAATGGGGAGAAGAAATATTTGAATAAATAATGGCCACACATTTTCCAAAACTAGTGACAGATACCAAACACACACATGCACACACACACATATCTAGATCTATCATATGCAAACTTCTGAAAATAAATGAAAAAGAGTAAAACTTGAAAGCAGTCAGAGAAAAAGACACATTACATAGAGAAGATCAAGGGTAAGAACTACAGTAGACTTATTGGAAATAATGCAAGTTAGAATGCAATGTACTGTTACATTTAGAGTACTGAAAGAAAAAAAAAACATACTAACAGAATTCTAAGTCTCCAAAATATCTCTCTAAAGTGAAAGAGAAATAACTTTCTTAGGAGCACACACACACAAACTAAGATAATTTATTGCCAGTATACCTGTACTACAAAAGATATTAAGGGAAGTTCCTCAAAGGAAACATACCAGACAGAAACTTGATATCCAACAAAGGAGGAAGAGTGCTGAATATGGAATAAATGATGATTAGAATAAAATCAGTATTTTCTTACTTTTAATTGCTCTAATAGACAACTGTCTGCTAAGGAAAAAATGATAGTGATATTTAAAGTTTAAAGCATATGTTAAAGTGAAAATGTATGACAATAGCACAAAGGATGTGATGATAGAATTGGTAAAATCAGCTGTAAGCAATTTGCATGGCAAGTAGTATCACTTTATTTATAAGTAGACACTGATTTATTAAAGATGTATACTTTAAACCCTAGGGAAACCACTATTAAAAATATATATATATATATAAATAATAACTCATTAGCGGGGATAAATTAACATTATAAAAATGTTCAGTTAATTCAGGAGAATGCAAGAATTTTCATTATACACACATATTTTGATTTATAGCACTTATTTCAGTTTATAGAAATACGTTTTTGGGTGATTTATTTGTTGAATGTCTTCCTTCATAAACTGCAAACTCCATGAGAGTTGGGGTCATATGTTTTTTACACCTCATTGTGTCCCAATTGCCTAGCGTGTATGATAGGCCCAACAAATATTTGTTGTATCAATGAAAATATCTACTTTGCAAACAATTATCTCTGCCTTGAAAGTTATTTGTCCTTTTCACTACTGGAAAAAGAATTCCTAGACTTTCAGAAACTGTTCACTACTTCTCCCTGTTTCTTTAATTCCCCATTTATACAACACTCTTGTTTGGTACTTGCTTTCTGCCGGCACTGACATAGCATTGTGGGGTGGGGGTAAATCCAATTATGAACAAAATGTGGTCCCTATTTAAAAGGAGTAAGTTATATAATATTAAATATAATGTTAAAATTCACTACATAAAGACTTATAGAGGAGTAAGACCCTTCCTTGAAATAATAAGCTAAGAATCCAAGCAATGTATAGAAAATTAATGTTTTTATACAATTTAAAAAATATTTTACAGTCGTTCCATTTAGTCCTGGAAAGACTATGACGACACACACTGTGGTCTACTGGGGAGGAATATTTATTCCTTCTTCTCCTCTTCCCAAATTTCTAACATGCATGGAAAATGGTAAGCAACTTTTAATTTTTTTAACACATTCTAGGTCTCAGCTGCATACAAAATCAGAAATACCCTTTAAAGTCTTGAACTCTAATTCCTAAGAGAAATTCTTAAGGAAATATAAAACAATCAGTGCTCCTCAGGTCTGATCGTTAGTTTCATTTTGTTTACTTATTTATTTATTTATTCAAATCAATTTTATTGATACAAATTAATAAAACATACAAACCATCCAAAGTGTAAAATCAATGGTATTTGGTATAATCACATAGTTGTACATTCATCAATTCAATCATTATTAGAGTATTTCATTATTCCAATAATAATAATAATATACAAAAAATCAGTCAAACAAGCAAACAAAAACTCATCAACCACTCCATCTCTCTATGCTTCCGCTGCCATAGCTGCTATTCTGTTTCTGTCTTTCTAGTTTATTCGTATTTATATTTTGTATAGAAGGAGTCAAGCAATATGTAGTACATTGTGTCTAGTTTCTTTGCCTTATTATATTTCCTTTTTTTTTTTACCATGACTGGAAGATTATTAATATATTACTATATTCTACTGTCCATAGTTTTCTTTGATTGTATTTTTGCCTGATATTAACATCTTCTAAAATAAACATACATTTGTTCAGTTTCAAAGAAAAAGTCATATATAAGCAATATTACCCGTATTCATATTTCACATGAGGTTTCACTAAACTGTACAGTCCTATGCTAAATCTTTTAGCTTTCCTTCTAGTAATATATATGACCTGAGAAATTCCCATTCAACCACTGTCATACCCATATAATACCCCCATTAGTAAAAAACACTGTAATGTGCTTTCACCTTTTCTATTCATTTCCAGATATTAACAAACAACCTTTTTACCAAATCTGCACGGATTAGCCCTCAGCTTTCCATTCTCTCATTCTATTTTCTGGTGACCTATATTCCTGTTATTAACTCCAAAAGTTTATACAATGTGTTTAGTTCATAATAGCACACTCACTCAGTATTTGTCCTTTTGTGTCTGGCATGCTTCACTCAATATAATTTCCTCCAGAATAACCCATGTTGTCATATGTTTCATGACTTCATTTATTCTTACAGCTACATAATAGTCCATCATGTGTACACACCACAATTTGTTTATCCATTCATTGATTGATGGATAACTGGATTGTGTTCATCTTTTGGCAATCGTGAATAACATTGCTATGAACATTGGTGTGCAGATGGTCTGTTCATGTCACTGCTCTCAGTTCTTCTGGGTATTTGTCTAGTAGTAGTATTGTGGGGTCATGTGGCAAATATATATTCAACTTCCTTAAAAACTATGAAACTGTTTTCCACAGTGGCTATACAATTCTACGTTCCCACCAACACAACAGTGGCTAAGTGTTCTTATCTCTCTACATCCTTTCCAACACTTGCAGTTTTCTAACTTTTTAATAGCAGTCCTTCTGATAGGTGTGAAATTATATGTCATTGTAACTTTGATTTGCATTTCCCCAAACACTAGTGATGCTGAACATTTTTTTATGTGTTTTTTCACCATTTGTATTCTTCTTTGCAAAATGTTTATTCAAGTCTTTTGCCTATTTTTTAATCAGGTCATTTGTCTTTTTATCATTGAATTGTAGCATTGTTTTTATATATCATGGCTGGTAAACCCTTACTGGATACGTAATTTCCAAATATTTTCTCCCATTGAGTTGGTTTTTTCACCTTTTGAGAAAGTCCTTTGAGTTGCATAAGTGTTTAATTTTGAAGAGGTTCCATTTACCTATTTTTTCTTTTGTTGCTCATACTTTAAGTGTGAGATCCAAGAAACCACCACCACCACAAGATCTTCGAGATATTTCTCTATATTTTCTTATAGTAGTTTTATGGTCCTGGCTTTTATATTTAAGTCTTTAATCCATTTCGAGTTGATTCTTGTATAGGAAGTGACATAGGGGTCCATCTTCATTCTTTTGGTTATAGATATCCTGTTTTCCCAGCACCATTTGTTGAAGAGACTGTTTTGTCCCGGTAATGTAGACTTGGCAGGTTTGTGAAAAACCAGCAATAAAAATATATTTTTAAAAAATAGGGTTGGTTGGGGAAAAATACACCAAATGTAAGATATGGACTATAGTTAGTAGTAATATTTTGATGATGATCTTGCATAGTTTATAACAAATATTTCACAACAATGCAAAGTGTTGATGGTGAAGTGATATATGGAACCTCTGTATGATGTTAGGCATGTTTTATTTTATAAATTTGCAACATTTATTATGCACTTGTTGTTTATGCATGTTCATGTATGAATGATATACTTTAAAATAAAATGAAATAAAATAAGTCATGAAATAAAAACAAAAGAAAACAAAAGCAGTTGGCCAAAGAGGTGAGGGTTTATATCTGGACTCTCCATTCTATTCCACTGATTGATGTGTCTATCTTTATGACAATACCATGCTGTTTTGACCACTGTAGCTTTGTAATATATTTCAAGGTCAGGCAGTGCAAGTCCTCCCATGTTGCTCTTCTTTTTCAGGATGCTTTTGGTATTCGATTGCACTTTCCCTTTCAAATAAATTTGGTAATTGCCTTTTCTATTTCTGTAGAGTAGGCTGTTGGAACTTTGATTAGTATTGCATGAATCTGTAAATCAGCTTGGGTAGGATTGACATCCTCACAATATTTAGTCTTCCTATTCATGAACATGGAATATCTTTCCATTTGTTTAGGTCTTCTTTGATTACTTTTAGCAATGTTTTGTAGTTTTCTGAATATAAGTCCTGTATATCCTTGTTTAAATTGATTCCTAGGTGTTTGAGACTTTCTGTTGCTATGGTAAATGGAATTTTTTTCCTGATTGCCTCCTCAGATTGTTCAATACTAGTGTACTGAAACATTACTGATTTTTGCATGTTGATCTTGTATCCTGCCACTTTGCAGAACTCACTTATTAGCTCAAGTAGCTTTGTGGTAGACATTTTGGAATTTTTAAAATATAGGATAATGTCATCTGTGAATGGTGAGAGTTTTACTCCCTCTTTTCTTATTTGGGTGCCTTTTATTTATTTATTTTTCCTTTCTAATTGCTTTAGCTAGAACTTCTAGCAAGATGTTGAATAACAGTGGTGACAGTAGGCATCCCTGTCTTGTTCCTGATCTTAGAGGAAAATCTTTCTATCTTTCCCCATTGAGTATGATGTTGGCTGTGGGTTTTCCATATATGCCCTTTATCATATTGAGGAAGTTTCCTTCTATTCTTATCTTTCCAAGTGTTTTCATCAAGAAAGGATGCTGGTGGGGGGATGGGTGGGGAGGGGTACACCTGGGGCATATCTCTATATATGAATGTCTTCGTATGATCATGTAGTCTTGTCTTGGTGGGTGGGGATCCACAGAATAACCAATGGAATATTGAATTCCCATACTGGTGATTCTTGCTACATTCTCTCAGAGTGGCTAGAATCTTTAGAGTACATGAGCAGTACCAGTGAAGTAGGACAGATGAACATGCCAGGCCTTTGGTATTGAAGCTTGTACTTATAAACCTTGTTCTTGTGAAATCGAAACGTAGCTTAGTTATATATGTTGCCTAAGAGTTATGTCCTGAAAACCTCCTTGTTACTATGTGGCCTCTCTCTAAGCCAAACTCAGCATATAAATTCATTACCTTCCCCCTAACATGGGACAAGACTCCCAGGGATGAACCTCCCTGGCACCAAGGGATTATTACCAAGTGCCAAATAATGATGCATTTGGAAAAAGAACTATACCAAAAGGGGAAAATATTAAATACAAATTTGTTTCCATGGCTAAGAAATTTCAAAGTGAGTTGGGAGGTCATTCCAGAAGTTAGGCTTATACACCTCTCAGGAGGATCTCACTGACTGCCACAGTATACAATGACACAAGGAGGGGTGTTTCTGAAGGCTCTAGGGACAACAAGACACTATAGGCAGGGCAGACAACCCCAGGAAATCAGCACCCTGTGAGTGGGCCTTATCTTGGAATACATGATAATCTCTCCCCCTAATGTATCAGAGTTAAACTCATTTATAATTTTCCTATATATTTTTTGAACCTATAATTAGCAGTATACCCATTATATATATATGTCCCAGAGACTTAAATCTTTGTTCTGCTCATATGCTATTTAAGCCCTGAATTTCAGTACAGTTACAGTGAACATCTGCTCTCAAGTTCATCAGACTCACCCAGGATAGCTAACAAAAGGATGATGATTGACAATGCCCATCCCAAAAATCAGAGTATCTACAACCTTAATCAAGACAGTTCTCTCCATCTGCCCCATGGGATCTAAGCCCTCTCTCACTCAGAAACAGAGTGCACATCACCATCCCAAAATCCTCAAGATTGAAGAATGAACAAACATAACAGGGGAATGCAACTATGGACTAAAGTAGACTTATTATTATTCTAGCAATGGAAGAAATTTTATCATTGATATAAAGGCAGAGACCACCAGAGGTTCTGAGGGGAGAGAGAGGGAAGAATAGGTGTAGCAAGGGGTATTTTTTGGGACATTGGAATTGTTCTTCATGATTTTGCAATAACAGATACAAGCCATTATACACTTTGTCAAAACCTATAAAATTGTGTGGTGCAAAGTGTACACCATACTGTAAATCATAGACCATGCTTACTAGTAATGCTTCAATATGTGTTCTATTGTAACAAATGTACCACACTATTGAAAGATATTGTTAATGGTGGAAAGTGTGGGAGGGGGAGGGAAGGGGGGTATATGGGAATCCCCTATATTTTTGATGTAACATTTATGTAATTTAAGGCTCTTTAAAAATAAAGG
>JAQZBX010048246.1:0-20252 GCA_029593785.1 Cabassous unicinctus | reverse complement strand
TCATAAACTGTTCTTCCTTCAATGTCTGGCTTGCTTCACTCAACATAAGGTCTTCAAGATTCATCCATGTTATTCCATGTGTTAGCACTTTATTCCTTCTAACAGCTGAGTAATATTCCATTGTATGTATGTGCCACATTTTGCCCATTTGTTGATGGGCACCATGGCTGATTCCAACTTTTGGCAATTGTGAACAATGCCGCTATGAATATTGGTGTGCATATATCTGTTCATGTCTTTGCTTTCAGCTCTTCTGCTTTCTTTTCCTTAAATCATGTGTAATCAGATGATTTGTAATATGATTATGTTTTTTATTTGCATGTATTCTTTCTCTATCTTCAGAAGTTTGAAACTTTTGAGTTACAGCATTGTAGACTCATTGCCACAACTCTAGTTGCCTCTTAGTCACAACTCAATATATATTCCACAAGTCAATTAATTTCTCATGAGATCCATAATGTTCATGACTGTTTGGTGAAGGGCTGAGTTTTTGGGATGGAATTCTAATCAGAGGTGTTACTAGAAATATGCTCAAAGGATAAGATTCATATAAATAACATAGAGATAAAAATTTTCATTGAATTAGACAATGTAGCATATCTGTTTGGAGAGTGTTTCTTGTTTTTGTGAAAACTAGCGAAGTTCCTTTCTATTTCCTCTTAGTCTCATTAACCACATGGGACCTGGAAATGAAACACAAATTTCAGAATTTCTTCTCCTGGGATTTGCAGAGGATTCAGTATTGCAGCCCCTACTCTTTGGGCTGTTCCTGTCCATGTACATGGTCACATTCCCTGGGAACTTTTTCATCATCCTGGCCATCATCACTGACTCCCACCTTCACACACCCATGTACTTTTTCCTCTCCAACCTGTCCCTTTGTGACATCTGTTTATCCTCCACCACTGTCCCAAAGATGCTGGTGAACATCCAGGCTCAGAGCAGAGTCATAACCTATGCAGGCTGCCTCAACTAGATGTACTTTTTCATGGTCTTTGGAGGATTGGATGACTTCCTACTGGCTGTGATGCCCTATGACCGCTTTGGGGTCATCTGTCACCCTCTGCACTACACAGTCATCATGAACTCCCAGGTGTGTGTCCTGCTGGTTCTGGGGTCCTGGGCCATGAGTGTTATGCAATCCTGTTTACAGGCGTTAATGGTGTTATGATTGTCCTTTTGTTCACATGTAGAAATTCCCCACTTTTTCTGTAAACTTAGTCAGATGGTCCAACTTGCCTGTTCTGACACCTTCCTCAATTACTTAGTGATGTATTTTATAGCTGGAGTGCTGGGTGGGGGTCCCCTCACTGGGATCCTTTTCTCTTACTCTAAGATTGTTTCTTCTGTGTGTGCAATCTCATCAACTCAGGGGAAATATAATGCTTTTTCCACCTGTGCATCTCACCTCTCAGTGGTCTTCTTATTTTATTGTATGAGCCTAGGGGTGTACTTAAGTTCTGCTGCTTCACACAACACATATTCAGGTGCACAAGCTTCTGTCATCTACACTGTGGTCACTCCCATGCTGAACCCCTTCATCTACAGTCTGAGAAATAAAGACAGAAAGTGGGCTCTGAAAAAATGCTTTATGAGGAAAGCCTGCAAAGTGTCATTTGTCCCATGGTGGCTGAAAAGCCTTTTTTAGCAGCTCTCAAAACCTCAGAACTAGAAATTTTCTTTCTTTACTCAAGTAATGGATGTAGATCTGCTGAGAGTTAAGATGACCTCAAATATGATTAAGTAAAATTTTTATGCATACTTTGTGTTTTGAGATCAACTTTTAATTTATGATGAAGAAAATTTTATTCTTGACATATGCTAGCTTAATGTCTATGTTTAAGGAGTTTATTTATTGGAGTATGAGAATGTGTTGCATTTTCTGTATTATTTTATTGTATCACCTTTCTATTTTGCTTGCATACTTCCTCGCCTACCTATGAATATGACTCTTTGCTTCCTTCTGAACAGAATATCTGCCCTTGTTTCAAATTACGTCATAATTTTTTTAAAAAAAACAGGCATTTGTTAATCTAGTTATTTACTCTACCATCTGTTCTTTATTTCTTTTTTGTTCAATGTTCTTTTCTATATACTTGTTCAAATATGACTATATGAGTTTAAAAATGTAATAATTCCTCTTGAAATGGAGTGCTCTGATTCAGAGTCATAATTTATTACTGCACAACCACCCATATCCTTGCAAACACCACTGGTTAGAGGAAAGCTAACATTAATGCTAGTTTCCTTTTAGTACAGGTATCTGCAATTAACTTGAATTGCATGGTGATCATGAATGCTGTATTCAAATAGCTTCATGAATGCTGAAAATAATGATCAGCAATCTTTCTGAATGACCAAGTTCTATTCACATTTATTTTATGAGTCAGCTGTTGATTCATAACCAGCCATACCATAAATAGATGGTTTAAGATGAGCTTTTAGTATTGCATGGTTGCCAAGAAGTGGAGTTGATTGATCTCTGCAGGTACCTCATGAGTGTGTGATCAATTTTGTGGCACCTGGAGAAGTTCTCATGACCTTGTCTAGGGTCTCTTACATACTGGGGGCTTGGCTAGCCCTAGGAAAGTCCCACTCAACTGAGGCTTCTAACCTTTGTTCCACATGCCCTTTCATCCTCTAGCAAGCCAGCTTAGGAATTGTTCATATGAGAGATTCATTTCTCCAAGTACAGAAATAGAATCATGCCAAGCCCTCTTGTGGCACTTCCATTTCAGCATATACTCTGGGCCAAGGAAACAGAAGGCTTTAAGTAGTTCCCAGAATCAAAGTTTGATGAAGATACCCACAGAGTCACATTGAAAAGAGATAGAGTCTGAGAAAGGTGGTATTTAATTTGCCAAGTTGCTATGATGGAAACCTCAGCCTTGTTGGCATATACAATAAGAATTTTTCCATCTCAGCTTTGGAATCTAGAAGTCCAAAATCAATGTCTCTGCAGAACGTGTTTCCTCCCACAGCTTGTAGCAATCTGCTGGCTTGCCACCATCCTTAGAGTTGCCTGGCTTCCATCTCTGCCACTTTCACATGGCAATCTACTTCATCTCTGGTTTCTTCTTACTTTTGACTTCAAGGGACTCTTTCTGTGTTTCTTTAGCTTAGAAGGAGCCCAAAATTATGAATTAAAGCCCACCCTGATTTAATATGGCCTCATGTAAATGAGATCTGTATAGATCATATTCTTAAATGATTGCCTAAATAAACTAATTGTAACATCTTCAAGGGTCCTATTTACAAATGATTTCACATACAGAAGACTGGAGGTTAGGAGTTTAGCTTATCTTTTGTGGGAGATATGTTTCACTCCCTTAATGTGGAAAATCCATACCATCTCTGCATCCATATTGTTGTATGTGTTTGTAGATCAACTATGCTCATTCATGTACATTATCCATCACTTTATCTGTCCATTTTATTGTTGGTGGAAAATGGTGAGTTTCCATTGGGAGCTACCACCAATCATGTTTCTCTATAATACTGGTACATCTCTTAGTGATTCTGTATATATGATGGGAAAGAGAGGGAAAGCAGGCCATTGCTGACAAAACAAAGACAAACTCTGGAGAAATGGGAGGTTCTAGCTATGAAGAAGAGAAGCTTTGACATTGAATTTGTGAACAAAAGCACAGAACCAGATTAGATTGAGAATGGAAGGCAGAGAATGCAGAATCTCCACCCATAGCTGTAGACTAATATGATACAGGATTCTTAGTAAATGGGCATCTCCTCACTCTCTTCTGGAAAGCACTGCTCATCAACAGTTCATCTCCCTCTGTATCTCTGGATTTATCAACATTTCTTGCATTATTGTCCCCTGAGGAACATTTTAAGATATTTTACCTCTCTTTATCCATCTCTTCAATGAAATTTTAATAACCTGTACTTTGTATGCCCAAGTGGCCTGATCATTTAGAAAACCACAGATCATTATCATATTTAACTGTTTTTTCACCTACCCAAATGACTTTTTGCATCTATACTCCAATGTCTCTGAGCAATGTGGGCCTTACTCACTACTGGGTAAGTTAGACCACCTGGATCTCAAATTTTACTGTACCAAGGCAAAACCTTGCAATGCAGTTAAAGTGAAAATTCTGGTTCAGTTTTTGCGGGGTCTGGCATTTGAGTGTGAATTTCTGGGATGCTCCCAGGTGAGTCTAAGGCTGCTGGACCTTGGGCATTTCTTAGAATAGTAAGCAGCATGGGTGGTGGGCTTGGTGAGTATCATATTTTCTTAATAATTCAGGAGGTTTGTTCATGATGTTGCTGTATACATCAGCAGAGTGCACACACCCAACAGGAATGCTTAGCTTGGTGTCCATCCCTAACATCAGATTGTGCAGGCAACAGGAACACCCCTCCTTGTCTCTTAGATGCAACTGATTTACAAGTGTAAGGAAGAGGGTCCTAGTGGACAAGGGCCTAGTAAACATCTTGGATAAATGAACATCCTGGGAAAGATAGTGCTTTTCTTTTGCCTGAGTTGCTCTTTTTAACTTATTCCTGAGATTTCCAGCCTGGTCCTGGGAATTGTTGGGGACAGGGGGATTATAGCTTTCCTTCCAGGAAATCAGACCATGCTGCTAGGTGGAATTCACATTTGAGCTACAAATAGAGAACAGAGACTAAGTAATTGGAATGAAGGGAGAGCTGTGAATCTTAGGTCCATACACTTGGCAGTTTGTAGCCCCAACCTGAATGTGAGGGTTTGAGAGATGGCAGTCACTGGGGACTCTAAAGGTTAGCAGCATGGATGGAAAGAGGTGATGTTGATGTAGCTTTTCCAGCTTCCTTTGCAGATGAAAATGAGTATGATGAACTCTCATCTCCTTTATGACATGTTTTTGTATTTTTCATGTTTTCATTGTTCTCCTCTGATGTCTTATGATTTGCAAAAATATTCCTTGTGTGCCCTAATCATCAAGTAAAAATGGAATATAATTGGCTGATTATTACAAAGTGCTCATGAAATATAATAATTTCAACACCCTAGCAACTTTATCATTAGTGGGACATGTTACAAATATTCTAAATTCTATCATGAATAGAGTATCTACTTAGTGTTGTTCTTGACTTGCAAGTAATAGGAAGCTGAGCTAAAACAGTAACATAAGCAAAGTAATGGCTTATTAATATATATGTCACAGGTCTAAGGTTAGGGAGTCCAGGGATAGTACAGAGCTCAATGATGTTGTTGAGGACTAAGTTCTCCTTTACATTTTCCTCTAGCTTCTTCAATGTGTGTTTATCATCCTCCTGGACACAGGATAGCTGCTGCAGCTCCATATGCTGAATCCACATTCCATGTAGGAAGAGTAAGAAAAGAATCAAGGGTGTAGTACAAGGAGAATGCCTCACATGTGCCATAAAACCCTTTTATTAAAGTTTATCATATGTATGAAAAGTTCTATATCACAAGCTTAATGAATCCTCAAAAACTTAAATATATTCCAGAACCAGACCAAGACCAAAAATCAGAGCATAACCAGCTCTCCCTCTCCCTATCTGTGTTAATTTTAGGCACCACTACTGCTATGAGAGAAAGAATTCTAATTGCTTATTCATTGTCTTTTAAAAACTATACAATAAGAGAATCACACTACGTGCACTCTTTTTGGTCTGAATTTTGTACTCAACAGGATGTTCCTGAGTCTACCTTTAAACAATTTTTAAGTTAGGAAAATATATGTTTGCCTAATACTACCATAACAAACATATCTTAATACCAATAACTATTGTAATTTAAAACTTGAGGAAAGTTGTAAAATCACATAGGAATTCTAGATAAACCCAGATAAAAGAAATACAAAGGAAAAGACCTGAAAACATAATTGATGGACTCAACTTAAAGGAAATGCACATTTCTAGAAACACACAAGCACCCTACACTGACAAAAGAAGAAACTGAGGAACTCATCAGACCAATCACAAGTAAGGATATTGAATCAGTCATCAAAAACCTCCCAACTAAGAAGATCCCAGGACCAGATGGCTTCAAAAGTGAATTCTACCAATCATTTCAGAAAGAACTAAAAGCATTCTTGCTTAAACTCTGGAAAAAAGAGAAATTGAGGGAAATTACCTAACTCATTCTATGATGCCAACATCACCCTAATACCAAAGCCACACAAAGTTGCCACAATCTCTCCAATAAACCTAGATGCTAAAATCCTTAACATAATAGTTGCTAATCTTATTTAACAACACATCAAGAATTATACATCATACGCAATGTGTTTCATCCCTGGTATGCAAGTATGGTTCAACTTAAGAAAGTCAATATAATACACCACATTAACAGTTTGAAAGAAAAAAAATCACATGATCATCACTATTGGTACAGAAAAAGCATTTGACAAATATGGCACCCTTTCCTGATAAAAAAAACACTTCAAAAGATAAGAAGAGAAGGAAACTTCCCCAACATGATAAAGTGTATATATGAAAAACCCACAGCTAACATCATATTCAATGGTGAAATGCTAAAAAGATTTTCCTCTAAGATCTGGAACTAGACAAGGTTGTCCACTGTCACCACCCTTATTTAACATTGTGTTAAAAGTACTTGCTCAAGTTCTTAGGCAGAAAAAACAAATAAAACATATCCAGAATGGAAAGAAAGAAGTGAAAATTTCACTATTTGCAGATGACATGATCCTATACATAGAACATCCTGATGAATCTACAACAAAGCTTCTAGAACTGATAAATAATTTCAGTAAAGTGGCAGGATATAAGATTAACATGCAAAAATCAGTAGCATTTCTGTGTACCAATAATTAGCAATCTAAGGAGGAAATCAAGAAAAATATTCTATTTACAATTGTAACTAAATTAATCTAATACTTAGGAATGAATTTAACTAAAGGTGTAAAGAATATGTAGACAGAAAACTATACAACATTGTTAAAGGAAATCAAAGAAGAACTAAATAACTGGAAGAATATTCACTTTTCATGGATAGGAAGACTAACCATCATTAAGCTGTCTATCCTAACCAAACTAATTTACAGATTTAATACAATCCTTATAAAAATTACCACAGCATTTTTTACTGAATTGGAAATGTTACCAATCAAATTTATTTGGAAGGGCAAGAGGACCCTGAATAGCCAAAGATATATTGAAAAAGAAAAATGTAATCAGAGGAATCTCACTATCTGACTTTAAAACATACTGCAAAGCTAGAGTGGTCAAAACTTCACGTTATTGACATAAGGATAGAGATACTGACCAATGGAGCATATGAGAGTTCTCATATGGATCCTTGCATATATGGTCAACTGATATCTGACAAGGCCACAAAGCATACTCAACTGGGAGAGAATGACCACTACAAGAAATGGTGCTTGGAACACTGGATAGACATAACCAAAAAATGACAGAAGATCACCATTTCATGTCCCATACAAAAATTAACAGAAGGTGGATCAAAGATCTAAATATAAAAGCCAAGACCATAAAGTTCTTATAAGATAAGGTAAGGAAGCATCTATGAGATCTAGAGGTAGGAAATGTTTCTATAAACTTTAAACCAAAAGCATGAGCAACAAAAGAAAAAAATCACAGATAAATGGGACCACCTCAAAATTAAAAACTTGTGTTTCAAAGAAATTTCTCAAGAAATTGAAAAGTCAGCCTACTCAATGGGAGAAAATATTTGGGAACCGTCTGACTGGGACCTAATATCCAGCATATATAAAGAAATCCTACATCTTGAAAATAAAAAGACAAAAGCCATTTAAAAAATAGACAAGTGATTTGAATAGACACTTCTCCAAAGAAGAAATGCAAATGACTATAAAGCACATGGAATGATGCTCAACATCACTAGCTATAAGGGAAATGAAAATCAAAACTACAATGAGATATCATCTTACACCGATTAGACTGACAGCTATTAAAAAAACAGGACTACAAGTGTTGGAGAAGATGTGGAGGAAAGTAAACACTTATCCTGTGCTAGTGGGAATGTAGAATGGTGCAGTCATTGTGGAGGAATGTGGGGGCAGGGTTGGCAGAAGGAGTAGGTGAACTCTGGTTAAAAATACAATGTTGGGAATGTTCTTTTGGCAGATATGGCAGGGGAGTTTTACTGGTGAGTTTTACAATATGCTGGATGTGTGCGGAGCATATTTGGGGCAGGGAACACCTGAGGAAATCTTCTATGGAATTGTCCTGCATGACACTGCAGTGATGGATAAAGGCCATTGTACATTTTGTCATAACCTACAAAATTGTACAGGACAGAGTGTAAACTATAATGGAAACTATAATTCATAGTATCAATGCTTCAATATATGTTCATCAGTTGTAACAAATGTACCACACTAATGAAGGGTGTTGATGTGGGAATGTGGAGGAGGAGAATAGAGTGGGGAATATGGGAGTCCCATAAATTTTTGTAACATTTATGTAATCTAAAGCTTCTTTAAAAGTAAAAATAAAAAATAAAAACATCCTGAAGAAAATAAAATGCAAATGAAAAACTATGGACTATATTTAGAACATGTTGGGTGTTTTAACATTTAGCAATGTGTGTGTATATGTATCTGCTAATCCAATGGGAAAAAAAATCTCAAGAAATACAATTAAAGGATGTAAACCAACAGCCTAGAAAGGATTAATAGAAATATCATAAACATGAAAATATGCCTAGCTTCACTAATATAATCAAAGAAGGAGAAATGAAATAATTAAAGAAACCAAATTTCCCCAGCATCAATTTGTTGAATAAAAAAAAAAACATTCACTTGTGGTGAGGCTGAGTAAAATATTAATAGAAAAACTTGCCAATGGAAGGATTGTCAATGGAAAGTGGCTTGTCCAAGAAAAAGGCTTCTACCGAGAGGTCTTACTCTGATGTTTGAACTATATATAGGCTGTAGTCTCCAGAGAAAAAATTTCTTGCTTGGGGACAAATCTCCAAAATGGGAGTTTTAAATCAGAAAGTGTCTTGTTTCCTTTGAGGTTTAACTATTATTATATGGTTTGCTTAGAGTCAATATTATGATGCTTAATACCCCAGCTTCATTATGACACTGATTTTGATATAGAGAACTCTGGCCTCTTCAACAAAACAGTGGCTTTGCACTAGTTCCTTTGCTTTTGTATGTTCTTACTTCCTCATCTATAATTAATGAAAAATGTCACTAGTCAGGTAAAAGATTTATTGCAAGAATTCAATGAGGGACTATGTATAAAATGTTTAATAAGTGTTGCCATATAGGAAGTGTCATGTTTATTATTATTCAATACTGTTGAATTAGATTTCTACTTACTCCTTTCTACTGAACTACTTAATTCAGTATGTTTGTATTTTTCTGATGCAGACACCGCTTCATATTTATCCATCCACCTACTCAGGTCACTCCGTTTAACAAATATGCACTGAGCATAAACCCAAAACTATGGGCTGTTCTAGGTATTGTGCTTAAAAATATGGATAGATATAAAGTGAAATTGGAGGAATCCACATAGGATAAGTAGAAAAATTCAGTAAATTTGATATGACTGAAATGAAAGTGAATAAGAGGAATATTGGGGAAATTGTATGGCTGATATCATTTACATAACTTTAGGGGAAAAAAAACTCTGTTAATGAATTTTTAGGGGAGAATTTCCACATAAGCATAGATATTATTATCTCTAATGACATGTGTATGAGATAAGATTAGTTTAAAAATTACAAATCATTAGTATAGATAACTTTTTGTACATCAGGTTCAATTCAACAAACTTAAAAGAATTACAATCAGGAAGTGCAAATGGAATCCCAAGATATGACTTCATATAAAGTAGAGGGCAGAGCAGAAAGATTCCAAAAACATATCTAAGGAATGAGTTGCTTAAAAAAACATAAAAACAGATGAAATAAAATCTTGATTTCTGGTCCTCAGTATTTTGAGATGTGCTAATCATGACAGTTCTCAAATGGCCCTTTCACTGAAAGGAGACTTCTCAGTGCCACTTCAGGTCCCCATTCATCAAGATGTAGATCAAGGGATTCAGAATGGGAGTGACCAAGCCCAGAAGACTTGTCCTAGAGGATGGTGCAGTTGCAGAGCTCAGGGTGACACCAATGCCTGTGCCACAGAACAAGGAGACAACTGACAATGAGTCCTGCAGGTGGAAAAGGCTTTATACTTGCTCCTGGGTGATATGATTTTCAAACTGGAGGAGTCAATCTGAGAATAGGAGGAGCGGTTCCAGTGAGAGGAAAAATGCCCAAAACAGTAGCCACAAAATACATGGATACGTTATTGATGAGGGTGTCAGAACAGTGAGCTTCAGGGCTTTAGAAGGATGCCAGTGATGGTTTGGGATTTTTGTGTGTGTGCAATAAAGTCTTAAGATGATCAAAGTCTTGAGTTTGGAGACAATGACACTGAGACACCAGTTCCCATATCCTGAAGGGCACTTAGCTGGGGGTTCATGTTGACCATGTAGTGCAGGGAGTGATAGATGGCCACAGTGGTCATAAGCCATCATGACCAGGAAGAAGTCATCCAATCCTCTAAAGAGTAAAGAAAAGTACTTCTGGGTTTGGAACTCTTCATAGGTTATGACTCTGCTCTGCACCTAGTTGCTTACCATAATCACTGGGACAGCATTGGTGGATAAACAGATGTCTACAAGGAACAGTTTGGAGAGGAAGATGTACATGGGCGTTTGGAGGTGGGAGTCTTAGAAGATGGCCAGGATGATAAACAGGTTCCCAGTGGAGGTGACCAGGTTACATGAACAGGAACTGCCTAAAGAGAATAAACTGAGTCTCTGGCTTTGCAGAAAATCCCAGGAGCAGAGCTTCTGGAACACTTGATTGATTTTCTGATTCTATGTGAATGATGCACGTGCCAGGAGAGAAGGTAAAAGAACAAATAATCAACAAACAGACAATGCAGAAATGTGATTTTCTTTACTTGGAAGTGAAGAAATTAATAAAGTTCTACATTTATATAATTGTCTACAGTTGGACAAGGTGATCCTAAACTACCTTACCTCACAAATACCCATTTCATGAGATTCTTGTCTGTTTCATTAGACAATTTAGAAAATCTCAAGCTCAATAACTTCTTTGGGGAAAATATAGAATACCATTTGATTCAAAATAAAGCAGAAGAGACCTGTACCCAAGGAAGCAATTAGTTAATCGATAGGACTTACTTTGGGGTCCCTATGGCAGACAAAAGAGAATGTCTAATTAAAAGCATACAGAAGATAAGGATGTTTGCTATAGCCACTATTCATAAATACAATTCATAAAGACAATAAAAATAAATCAAAGGAAATGTGGAAAAACAAAGGATCTCTTATAGATTATAATCCACAAATGAAAACTATGATAGATATATCAAATGAGATGTTACTAAAACTAAATAAATGAGTAAGACAATGGTATTTGAATGTCCACAAAACTGACCAACATAATTAACTTTGATTGCACTGATTAGTTAGGAAAATAATAGAAAAAGAAATTGTAATCAGAATTCTAACAGAAGGATTGTTTAATTATCAATAACACTAGTAGATAATACTTATTGGCTGAATGCTCTGTCCCTGGCCTATTGGAAAGTGCATCTTTACATGCATTATGTAATTGCATGATCACACAACCCTATGGCATAGGCAGTAATTTTCTTTTTCAATTTTATTGCTACATATTAAAAAAGCATCCATCCACCCAAAGAGTAAAATCAATGGTATTCAGTGTAATCACATGCTTGTGCATTCATCACCCCAGTCACTCCCAGAACACATTCATTATTCCAATAATAATAACAAACAAAGAAACAAAGACACAAAACTCATCTCCTTTCAATCTTTCTATTCCTTGCCTGTCATACATAGCTGCTATTATTTTTCCTTCTCCCTAGTACATTTGTATTTATGTTTGTAAAAACAGTATTAAATATGCAATATCACCCATATTTGTGTTTTACATGGGGTTTTACTATATAATACAGTCGCAGTTTACAGTTTTTAGCTTTCTGTCTAATAATATACATGACCTTTGACTTTTGTTTTCAACAACTCTCATACACGTACAATAGGACTGCTAGTTACAAACACCATGATATGCTTTAACCATTTCTATTCATTTCCAAAGATTTATAAACAACCTTTTAAAATAAACTCTGTACAGATTAACTCTAAGCTTTCCATTCTTTACCTTCCTTCCCTTTTCTGGAGATCTATATTCCAATTATTATCTCTTTGATTTTACACAGTATATTGAGTTCATAAAAGTGTGATTATATAGTATTTGTCATTTGTGTCTGTCTTACTTCCTCAAAATAACGTCCTGAAGGTTCAATTATGTTGTCATATGCTTGACTACTTCATTTCTTCTTACTAGTGCATAATATTGCATTGTGTTTATACACTACAATTTGTTTACCCTTTCGTTAGTTGATGGACATCTGGGTTGTTTCCAACTTTTGGCAGCTGTGAATGAATGAATGAATAAGTAAATACATAAATAAGTTTGATAAATGGTTTCAGCACTTCTGGAAAAAATTGCAATTGGGATTTTTATACGTAGTTTTTTGAATCTGTAAATTGGTTTGGGTAGAAGTGATATCTTGATGATGTTTAGTCTTCCAATCAATGAACACAGAATGGGCTTCCATTTATTTAAATCTTCTTCCGTTTCTTTTAGCAATGTTTTGTGCTTTTCTGAATACAGATCTTTTATGCCCTTGGTTAACTTTATTTCTAAGTATTTAATTGTTTTAGTCGCTATTACACAAGGAAATTTTTTTCTGATTTCCTTCTCAGATTGCACATTAGTAGTATAAAGAAACACTGTTGATTTGTGCATGTTAGTGTTGTATCCTGCCACTTTGCTGAACTTGTCTATTACGTGTAGTATCTTTTTTGTGTGTTTTTTTCAAATTTCAGATATAGGATCACCTCATCAGTGAATATTGAAAGGTTTACTTCTTCTTTTGCTTTTTGGGTGACTTTGTTTCTTTATCTAGCCTAATTGCTCCAGCTAGAACCTCTAGCACGATATTGAATAAAAATGGTTACAGTTGGCATTCTTGTCTTGTTCCTGATCTCAGTGGGAAAGTTTTCAGTCTTTCACCTTTGAATACTATGCTAGCTATAGGTTCTTCGTATATGAGACTTACCCTATTGAGAAATCTTCCTTTCATTCCTGTCTTTTGAAGAGTTTTTACCAAGAAATGGTGCTGCATTTTGGCGAATGACTTTACTCCTCAAGTGTGAAGATCTGGCAAATTTTCTTCTTCAATTCATCAATATGGTTTATTACACTAATTGATTTTCTTGTGTTGAAACACCTTTGCATACCTGGAATAAAACCCACTTGATCACGGTGTCTAAATTTTTTTTTAATGTGCTGTTGGATTCTGCTTGCAAGTATTTTGTTGAGGACTTTTTAATCCATATTCATGAGAGATATTAGTCTGTAATTTTATTTATTTTTTTTGTAGTACTTTATCTGTTTTTTTTTTTACATAAGTGTTATTATATATATATATATATATATATATATGTATTTTTTTAAAGGTGCTTAGATTACTTAAATATTACTCAGAAATTACAGGGATTCCCATGTTCCCCACCTCCCACACCTCCCACAGCATCCCACACCAACATCCTTCATCAGTGTGGCACATCATCCACAATGGATATACACATCCTGGGGCCTTGCCACCAAGCATAGACCACAGTTCACATCATAGACCACACTCTCTCCCACACAGTTCTGCATGGTATATGCTGATGCAAAATGGCCTACATCAGTCGCCACAATGCCACTCAAGTTTTGGTATTACAGTGATGTTGGCTTCATAAAATGATTTTGGTAGCATTCTTTCATGTTCTATTTTTTTTTTTTAAGCCTTAGCAAAATTGGTACTAGTTCAGTGGTTCTTAACCATTCTGTTGATGAACCCATTTGCCAGTCAGATGAAAAGCATGGACCTCTTCTCAGAATGTAGCACCAGTTTTATGACACTCAACATTCGCATGTCTTTATGTTAAATTTTAAGATTATTCAAAATTAATTCAAGACCTTGGACCCCTGGTTAATAACTCATGTATTAGAACATCTTTGAATGATTGGTAAAATTCACCTGTGAAGCCATCTAGTCTTGGGCTTTTCACTTTTGGGAAGTTTTTGATGACTGTATCAATTTCTTCACTTGTGATTGGTGTATTGAGGTCTTCTGTTTCTTCTAGGGTCAGTGTAGGTACTTTGTGTGTTTCTAGGAATCTGTCCACTTAACCTACATTGTCTTGTTTTTTGGCATACATGTGTTCATAGTGTCCTATTATGATCTCTTTTATTTCTGTGAGCTCAGTCATAATGTCCCTGTTCTTATTTCTGATTTTATTTATTACATGTTTTCTACTTTTTTTAGTCAGGCTAGCTAAGGGTTTGTTGGTTTTATTGATCTTCTCAAAGAACCAACTTTTGGTTTCATTGATTTTCTATGTTTTGTATTTTTTGTTTGTTTGTTTTTGTTCTGAATTTCATTTACTGCTGCTCTGATCTTTAATATTTCTTTTTTTAGCTTTGTTTGGGATTACTTTCCTGGTCTTTTTCTAGTTCTTCCAAGTGTACAGTTAGAGCTTCAATATTACCTCTTCCTTTTTAAAAAAAATATAAGCATTGATGGCTATAAATTCCCTCTCAACACTGCCTTTACAGTGTCCCATAGGGTTTGATATGTTGTGTTCTCATTTTCATTCATCTCAAGATATTTGCTGAACTCTCTTGCAATTTCGTCAAGACCTGCTGAATATTTAATAGTGTGCTGTTTAATTTCCATATATTTATGGATTTTCACTTTTTCTATGCATTTTTTAATTTCTAGCTGAATTCCATTATTATCAGAGAAAGTGATTTGTATAATTTCAATATTTTTAAATTTGCAGAGACTTGGGTTATCTTGGTCTTTTTTTGAGGAGGATCCATGAGCACTTGAAAGAAAGTATATCCTACTGTTTCAGTGTGCAGTGCTCTATAGATGCTCTATAAAGTTCTAGAACATTTATCTTACAATTCAATTTCTTTGTTTCTATATTTATCCTGTGTCCAAAGTCTATCCCATACTGAGAGAGGTATATTGAATTCCCCAATTATTTTTGTAGAGACATCTATTTCTCCCTTCTGTTCTTTTTAATCTTATATTTGGTTTATTTTTCCCTCAACCCAACCTATTATGATTATTATTGTGTCATTTATATATGAGCATAAACAATAAATGTATAGTAAAAGTTGTGAACTTACAAAGTCAACATGCATAACATCATACAGGGCTCCCATACATCAACCCATTACCAACACCTTGTATTGTGAGGCATTTGCTACAAATGACTATAGAATATCATCAAATCTTACTACTAACTATAGTCCTTATCTTACATTTGGTGTATTTCCCCCCCAACACACCCTAATATTATTTTTTA
The DNA here is from genome assembly GCA_029593785.1 of Cabassous unicinctus. Lineage (NCBI taxonomy): Eukaryota > Metazoa > Chordata > Mammalia > Cingulata > Chlamyphoridae > Cabassous > Cabassous unicinctus. The sequence continues at coordinate 4,787 of JAQZBX010048246.1, read as the reverse complement.
AATATATTTTTATAACAGAAGTTGTAAACTTACAAAGCAATCATACACATGGGCAGAATTCCCATTCAACACCCCTCTATCAATACACCACACAATGATGGAATATTTGTTACAGATTATGAGATAATATCATCAGACTATTACCAGGTCCATAGAGTACATTTGGCACACTTTTTCCATACTCCCCCATTATCAATAGAGTATTTTGGCATAAATGTATGAATATTGCATTTATTACTGTTAACCACCATCCATAGGTCACTCCAGTTGTATTTTTCACATGCTTCTCCACATTCCCAAAACCCTGCAATAATGACGTGTGTCTGTTTTAGCTCACAGAAGGACACTCTTGCATCTGTACCATCAACCAAAATTCTCATCCACCTCTGGGTTTACTGTGTTATACAGTCCCTAGATTATTCTCTAGCTTTCTTTCAGATGGCTTTTAAATCCCTAGCCTACCCTTTTCAGCCACATCTCCATTTATAAACCAGCTGTTACTCACTATAATATGTTACCATCGACTCTATACATTTCCACACCTTTACAATAAATTTAATTAGAACTTCTACATACATTAGACATCACTAGTCTATCTAAGTCCTACTCTTATCTTCTTCAAAAATCTTCCACCTACCTCCAGATTTTGAAGATATTTTCTACATTTTCTTCTAGAAGCTTATGGTTCTTGCTTTTATATTTAGTTTTTTTTTACATTCATTTTGAGTTAATTTTTATAAGGTATAGATAAGGGTCCTCTTACCTTCTTTTGGCTATGGATATCCTGTTCTTTAAGCACCATTTGTGAGTGGACTGTTCTACCTAAGCTGGGTGGGTTTGACAGTCTTGACAAAAATCACTAGACTAAAGATGTGAGGGTTTGTTTCTGAACCTTCAATTCAGTTCCATTGGTTTATGTGTCTGTCTTTATGCCAGTACTATGCTGTTTTTACCACTGTAGCTAGGCAATATGATTTAAAGTATGGAAGTGAGAGTCCTCTAACTTTGCTTTTCCTTTTAAAGGTGTTTCTGGTTATTCGAGACCACTTCCAAATAAATTTGATAATCATGTTTTCCATTTATTTAAAAAATGTTGGTGGAATTTTTATTGGGATTGCATTGAATCTGTACATCAACTTGGGTCTAATTGACCTCCTGATGATTATCTTCCAATCTGTGAGAATGGAATGTTCTTTGAATTGTTTAGATCTTTTTTGATTTCTTTTAACAATGAATTGCAGTTTTCTGAATACAAGTGCTTTACATCATTGGTTAAGTTTATTCCTAAATATTTTATTCTTTTAGTCGCTATTGTAAAAGGAAATTTTTTTCCTGAATTCCTCCTCAGATGGCACATTACTAGTATCTTTTAAAGTCTATATCATCTGATATGAGTATAGCTAATTTGGCTTATTTTTTATTTTTTATATTTTTGATTACTGCATGCATAGAATATCTTTTTCCTGCCTTTCACTTTCAATCTATTGGTTTCCTTGGGTCTAAGTTGAGTCTCTTGCAGACAGCATATAGATGGCTCGTACTTGCTTATCCAGTCTGTGTCTTTTGATTGTGGAGTTAAGTCCATAAAGTTTCAAAGTTATTACTGTAAAGGCAGTTCTGATTTCACCCATTTTGACCTTTGGGTTTTATCTGTCATATTTTATTTTCACCACTCTTTTGAGATTTTAGTTACATTTACTGATACAATCTTCATTTCTAGACTCTCTTCCAAGCCTCTCTCTCCTGTCTTTTTCTTTTCAGTATGTAGTACACCCTCTAGTATTCTCTACAAAGCTGGTCTCTTGGTTACACACTCTTGGACATGGATATCCATATCCTTTGACAGGATTGGGAAATTTTCTAACATTATTTCTTAAAATATTGTTTTTGCCACTTTTTTCTTCTCTTCTCCCTCTGGGTCATCCATGACACTTATGGTTGTACGTCTCTTGCTGTTGTTTATTTCCCTGAGATCTTTTTCAATTTCTTTTCCATTCTTTTCTTCATCTGTTCTTTTGAATGTTTGCTTTCAGAGACCATTTCTTCAAGCTCATCAATCTTTTCTTCAGACTCTTCAAATCTATTATATGATTCCAGTGTATTTTTAATTTCATTTATTGCACCGTTCACTCCCATATGATCTGTTATTTTTCTATGTATGCTTTCAAATTCTTTGTGCTCATCCAATGTCTTCTTAATATTCTTAATCTCTTTGTTATCTCATTGAATTTATTAAAAGAGGTTTCTTTGAACATCTATGATTAGTTGTCTCAACTCCTTTGTGTCATCTGGAGGCTTATCTTGTTCCTTTAACTGGGCCAAATCTTCCTGTTTCTTGGTGTGGATTGTAAATTTTTGTTGGTGTCTTGGCATCTGGCTTACCAGATGTATTTAATTTGGGTGCAGTTTCTCTCTTTAGTTTAGGGCTTTCTTGCCCTTTCTCATTTGCTGGTTGTATAGTAGGAGCCAAGGATGTATTTGGTGCTGTAAGTTGTGGAGGCTCAAGCTGCCCACATTGCCCAAAGGACGGATGAAGCTTTTCCCAACTTTCTCCTTTGCCAAGTTTAGGGACAGAGCCACAGCTGTGTGGAATAATCCAAGTCGTGAAGGCCTAAATTCTAGTTGCCCAGAGAGACTCAAGAAGTTTCATGCCCTTGTCTCCCCTTCCTGAGGCAGGGATGGAGCTGCAGGTGTGATCAGCAATCTATGCTGTGTAGATCAAAAATGACTGCAGTTGTCCCAGTAGACTTCTGACTATTCAGTCTGTGCCAGCTGAATGTATCTGCAGTTACCTGGAGAGGCTGATGCAGTGTCTGCCAGCCTCTTCCCTGCTAGATGTATGGCTGAAGCCTAGGCTAGGGCTGCCATCCAATTAACGTGAAAGAAGCTGGTCCCTACCAACACTATGATTTTCAGTTTGCCCCAATTCTTTTCATGCCAGGGGCAGAATTAAAATACTGGCTACCAGCTTCTTTCTGACTTGGACGGGTTCACACATTAGCTGCTCTTAGGATTATACTTTAGCCAGCTGAGTTTACTAATCAGTAGCTGAAGGCAGGGCCACAACTTATCTTCCTCCCTCATTTTTGGGAAATGCAGTATCCAACTCCTGGCACAGAATATCTCCCAAGGCTGCTTGAGCAACAGGCCTCTGCAGTGTGGAAGGCTCTACTCACGAATTTTCTCTGCAGATGGGCAGTCTCCTCCTTCCCTACTTCCAAGGATGTTACAGGATGCTCTCTGGTCTTCTGAGGCCCACAAACAGGTGCTTTAGATGCTCTGGGTGATGACTAACTTCCCTGTAGCTCAAACTGACTCTGATAGCTCCTTACTCTGCCATCATCTTCTAGGTTTTTCTCAGTTCAGTTTTGAGTGTCTTCCACATGTATCTTGGGGCACTCATGTTAGCTGCATAAATATTTAGTATATTTATTAGTTCTTAGTCAATTTGCCCTTTTATTACTATATAATGAACTTCATCTCTTATAGGAGCTTTGATTTGTAATCTATTTTTTCTGATATTAGTATCTTTATTCCAGCTCTTTTTTAGCTACTATTTGCATGAAATATCTTTTTCCCACTTCTCACTTTTAACTTAGTTGCATCCTTGCATCTGAGGTGGGTCTCTTGTAGATAATATATTTTTAGTCATTCTATCAGCCAATGTCTTTTGATTAGGGAGTTCAAGCCAATAACATTCAACATTATTACTGTAAAGGCATTACTTACTTCGTGCATTTTGTCCTTTGGCCCTCTGTTTTCATATTGTTTATGTTATCTATCTTCTTATGCTATAATTAACACTTCCTAATAATCTTCATTCATATAATCTTCTGCAAATCTCTCACCCTTGTTTTTTTTTCTTTCAGGCTGCAGCATTCCCTTTAGTATTTCTTGTAATTTGGATCTTTTGGAACATATTCTATGAGTTTTTGTTTGTCTGGAAAGACTTTGAACTCAGCCTCATTTTCGAAGGATAGTTTTGTCCGACACAGGATTCTTGGCTGGCAGTTAAGTACCTTTAAAACATCTCTTTAAGTACCTTAAAAACATCATACCACTTTCTTCTTTCCTCCACAGTTTCTGATGAGAGGTTGACACTTAATCTTATTGAGTTTCCCTTGTAACTGATGCTTTTCTTTTCTCTTGCTTCTCTCAGAATCCTCTCTTTATCTCTGATATTTGCCATTATGAATAATAGGTGTCTCAGGGGAGGTCAATTGGGATTTATTTTGTTTGGGGTGAATTGTCCTTCTTTGATGTTAATATCTATATCTTTCTTAAGGGTTGGGAAGGTTTTGGTTATTACTTCCTCAGATCTTCTTTCTGCTTTTTATCCATTCTCTTCTTCTGAGACACTGATAATGTGAATGTTTCTGCATTTCGCATTGTCATTCAATTCCCTGAGAATCTTTTCCATTTTTTCCATTCTCTTCGCTTTCTGTTCTCCTGTCTTTTCCATATGTTCTGTCTTTGAAATCACTAATTCTATCATTGTGCAATTCAAATTTGTTCTTATATGGCTCTAAGTATTTTAAATATGCTATTTATTTTATGAAAGATACTTAGATTACATAAATGTTACATAAAAAATATAGGGGATTCCCATATGCCCCACTCCCTTCCCCTCCCACACTTTCCCACATCAACAACTTCCTTCATCAGTGTGGTACATTTGTTAAAATTAATGAACACATTTTCGAGCATTGCCACTAAGCATGAATTATACTTTTCATTGTAATTTACACTCTCTCACATACAATTTTGTAAGCTATGGCAAGATATAT
>JAQZBX010048245.1:0-20256 GCA_029593785.1 Cabassous unicinctus | reverse complement strand
AAAAAAAATATATATATATATATATATAGAGAGAGAGAGAGAGAGAGAGAGCGAGCGAGAGCGAGAGAGAGAGAGAAAGGTATAAATAATAATCACTGGGGCTGCACCAACATGACCCGACAACGATTATCATTATTATTTGCATCAAATGTTTTTTCTAAGTTTGGCAAAGAAAGGGGCAAAAAAGAGAAACAATTAAAGATCTGACTTCCTCTCCTGTCAGTCTCCACAGTCTCAAAAACATTTCACAGAACAGTCAAAGCCACTAACATCTATACCATTTTCAATTTTCAAATAATAACATGGACAATAAAAGCTGCACATGAAAGCAAAGAAGATGGCTTAATTTTACTATGAGTTTCTATCTTGATATGGATTTAAACCAAACAGCTATAATAATGACTTATGCTTTAACTAAGTCATTATTTAAATAGTTAAAAAACTATCTACAAAATTCTACATATTATATATATTGGCATAACATGCTTAATCTGAAAGGTGTACAAGCTAGGATCTAATCCAGGAAACCCAACTTGAGACAACAGAAAATGAAAATCAATCATAACATATGGACTCATGGTGTACCGAGCTTGGGAACCCTGGTTTTTGGTGATCACAGTTGTTCACATGCCAACCTTGGAGGTTAACAACATTCACCTAAGTAGAGTTATAGTTAAAAACATTTAATAAGTATAGTTAAAGAGCCACAACATTTAAAAAAAGATATTTGTATGTTCAGCCTATTCAAACACCTCCTCTCAGAATATTTTTATCTGAAGTATTACTTTTTCTTTTCCTTATGCAAAATTTCCTTCTCACTGCAATATCTTTTCTCCGCCTTCATCTTTTCAAATGGAAAATCCCCAAACTATATCCTCCTATAGCAGTTCTTCCCTTTATTTGGTTGTTTAGTAGCTTTTCTTAGGAGCTTTCTATCCATAAGCCTTGACGGTGAACTGAAAGCTCACACATGTTACTCTACAACTAGTCTGACCCACTCAACCTGGTCTTGCCCACTCCAAAGCATAAGTACAGTCCCACATACACGACCCTTCTGTATCTTACTACAGTATATCTCCACATCCACTTGGCACTTCACAATCAGAACTTAGTGTCAAATTTAATTCCTTCATTATTCATTGAGCAGATACCCTCGGTGCCAGGCTCTGGGGATGCAGGTGACTAATGCCTGCATATTGCCCTTAGCTGGGGAATGAGATAAGTATGTAAATGGCGGGAGCACAGAGGAGGAGGAGGAAAGGTCTTGCATATCTTGCTGTACATTCTTTTTTCTTAACAGATCATTTAAAACATGTTTAATGACATGTTGCACTTAAAATTCTCTATTCAGAAAAGTTCTCTGGGAACACCCTTTGTTTCCTGTTTCCAGGATTATTCTCAAGCATTACTTGAGAACAACATATACTATCGTTTTCAAATATTAAAAAAAATTAGGGAACATATGCATTTTTCTATTTACTCACAAATTTTAAAATTCAAAATCAACTATTTCCCCCACAAGTGTAGTAGGGAATAATGGGCAGGAGACTGGCTGAACATAAGATAAATGACTAGGTAGGGCTCTAAGCTGTGCCACATTTGACCATCTACAAACTTACTCATAAGTAAATGGAAGCACTATAAATTTAGCAATAGTAGTATTTATAAAGTCAACTCTTCAAAGCCAGTTTATTTGTGCTGTTGATACTTCTGAACAGCCTGTTCCTTTGTGCTTCTACATTTTAGTACAAGTTTCCTAAAGAGTCTCCAATAAAATGGCTGCAAGGAGTAGAGCAGAGCAGAATGGTTCAACTTCAAAAAGAAAGTAGGAAGACCAGCTCAACCGCCTCCTAAAGCAAAACACTCAGGAACCAGGTTGATTCTGGGCTGGATTTGAAAATGCCACTTCCAAAAAAAAAGCCATTTAGTCTGACACTGGGGAACTGAACTGAGAGAAAGGATTTTCTCTAGACTAGAGAGGCCTCAGGAGGATTTGTCCTGGTTCAAACCAAACCCTAGTGGCAAGTCCAGATGGAAAGAGTGTGAAGGGAGTCAAGGAACTGAGTTTTCTTTGATTTCTCTTCCATTTACAATAAGCTAAAACACAAAGTCTCTACTCTTTAATACCTCACTTAATGAGCTAATCAGAACTAGCACTGACCAAGCAACTAAGTAATTATCACAGTCCCCTCCTCTCCAACTTTTATTCTATGAATTTGTAACTAAATCCACAATCAGATAATCTTTCATTCATATGCCAGTTGTCTTCCTTTTTCAATAAAGATTGCAAATCTCTTCCCCTTGCAGACTGTGGCAGTTCAGAGCTGTGGGTACCCCAGAAAAACATGTTCTTAAACATAATCCATTCCTGTGGTCGTGAACTCATTGTAAGTAGGACCTTTTGATGAGGTTACTTCAGTTAAGATGTAGCCCAACTCAATCAGGATGGGTCTTAATCCTATTACTGGAGTCCTCTGTAAGTGGAATGAAATTCAAACAGAGAGAAAGCCACAAAAAGCAAGAAGCTGAAAGTCAATGAAACCCAGAAGAGAAGGGAGAGGCCAGGAGACGCCATGATGTGCATTGCTATGTGACAGAGGAGCCACATGTCAAGGATTACTGACAGCCAGTCCCAGAACACCAGCATTTAGGAAGAAAACTTCACCTTGATGATGCCTTGATTTGGACTTCTCCTAACCTCAAAACCATGAGCGAATAAATTCCCAATGTTTAAGCCAACCCATTGCCTATTTCCTTTAGCAACAAGGAAATAAAACACAGACTATCCCTTCCTAAATTTCTCCCTAGTACCATCTTAACCCCATTAAACTATTAGGTTCCTTACACATAGAATAAGTCTGAGACAGTTCCCTGCCCCTTCTCAATCTTTCAGAGTAGAACCATAAAACATTTACCTCTCCTCGACCTCCATCCCCAGATCCTTCTTTGTTCTTCTTCTTGCCTCCTTCTTTTCGCTTCTCCTCACTGGTACTTACCTAAATAAGCAAAAAAGAAATGAAAGTTTTCTATTTTAAGCTAATGCCTGCCCCCCAAAAAGTTCTGAGGGTGTTATTTTAACATTTATTAAAAAAAAAAAAAAAAGGTAAAAATCTGATTTTGAAAGACTAGGGAATTTTATCATTGGCAAAGACAAGTTATCTTCCAATAAAGACAAGTTCTAACAAAGTAGAAGGGAGTTATTTGACAATGTTCTGTTTCTCAAATTCATTTGTCCTGCCTGTTCCCATGACTCCCACTTCAGGTTTAGTTGGATCATATACTAAACATATAGTCACAAAGCAGCATGCTATTTTCAGTAACAATATCTAATGCGATATATATTCATCCACTTCACAAGTATTAATAAAAGCCTAGGTACTCATGGCATTTTGTTAAACCCTGTGGAGGAACAAACATAAAACCCAATCCCTCCCCTGCAGAAACTTAATCTCTTCAGGGAAACTAAGGCATGCATGTGTGATAAACTCCTGGGGAAGAAAATAACACAGCAATAGCACTATGATTAGATGTCAAATAATCTAAACAAACTAGAGGGGTATGGGCTTTAAAGGATGAGAGGATTTTGATCTGGATTTTGAAAACAAAGGAAATGTGTTCTAGGTATATGCATAAGAGAGAAAGTGACTAAACCAGGTAGACTAAAGCAAGAGGGTTGTTTTAGGAAATAATGCATGTTAAGACCAACTAGGGCTCAGACAGAAGGAAGCACTAAAAGTTACATAAGAAATGTGGACTTCAATTAGAAGCAAGTGAAGCGACAGAAAGTTTTAAAGTAGTAAGTCTTAGAGAAAGGTAACCAATGACAGAGTTGATCTACTCCTGTGGTTCTCTACTGGGAGCAATTCTGCCCTACAGGGGATATCTGGCAAAGTCCAGAGACATTTTGGGTTGTCATACCAGGGGGATGCTACTGGCACCTAGTGGGTACAGGCCAGTGACAATGCTAAACATCCTACAATGCACAGGACAGCCCCCACTCCCATCCCCACCTCCCCAACAAAGAATCATCCAATGCACAATTTCAGTAATACTGAGGTTGAGAAACTCTGGTCTACACTCTACACTAAGGGACATTATGAAAAATACCTTCTCAGAAATATATTACTTAATTCACTGTCTACTCAAATATAGATATCCTAAAGTGAACTATACTATAAAATATTTTACAATTTACAAAGCACTTCCACAAACAATGACATCTGGCTCTCCCAGCAAACCTGTGAGATGGCTATTATTTTTATCCTCACTTTACAGATACGATTAAACTGGGAAAAGCCAGGTGATTTTCCCAGGTTCACACAACCTGTAAGTGGCAGGAAGGATGCCCACCCAGGTGCTGACAAGGATTAGCTCTAAGGAGGGATGTGATCAACAGCAGCAAAGGGGGCTTCAGGAGAACTGGAGATGTGAGGAGTATTTTACCCAGCTTCATGTTTCTCTCCTTTGAATCTTTCTTAACAGCTTTATTGGGATATAATTTACATATCATAAAATTTGCCCATATAAAGTGTACAATTCAATGGTTTTAGTGTATTCACATTTGTGCAACACCATAAACAATTTTAGAATATTTTCATCACTCTATTGCCCCCCAACAAAAACCCAAACTCATTAGCAATCACTAGCCATTTCCCCCCAACTATCCCTGGCCCTAGCAAGGTATTAATCTACTTTTTGCCTATTCTGGGCATTTCATATAAATCAAATCATACAATATGTGGTCATTTGTAACTGGCTACTTTCACTTAGCATATTTTCAAGGTTCATCCATTCTTTCAATGCGTCATTCCTTTTTATTGCCAAATAATATTCCATTATATAGATACATCACATTTTATTTATCTGCTAGTCAGCTGATGGGCATTTGCAGTCCTCTGAATGTTATAAAACAACATATTACCAATATAATTTTTAAAATGAATTAAATAAAAAACATATGACTCCTAATTTCGTCCTGACCTAAAACTTTTAAGGTTCATTTACATTCAATAGATGAACAATGAACAAAACTTAAGTCTATTCTAATGAAGGAATTACTGACCAACAGGGTTACAGGATTCCCTACATGCCCGCACTATAAAAATGATCAGTCAAGTACAGTGGGCAAGAAGAGGGATAAAAATTGCAGAGCTGTCTCTGTAGATTTAAAACAGGAAAAGAATGATATAGTCTATTTTGGGTTCATTCCTATAGATATATGTAATGAACCAGGCTAGTGGAAGAGATGGAGAGAATTAACATAAGGGTTTTCTGTGTTGTAAAACATTTGTCCATTTTACAAATGAGAATACTGCCTCAAAGGGAAGTAATTTGTCCTTATGTAGATACCTAATAAGCAGTAAGTAGAGCCAGTACCTTAAAACAGGTCTTTCTGGAACCCTGAGACCCATTCTCTCTTTACTACAACAGTTGAGAAGATATGAGCAACTGCTATTTCCAATGAAAACAAAACAAAAATGTGAATTTATATAATATGTATTTATTTAAAGCAACCCAAAATTTCAAACTGAAAGTTGGGACACAGAACTAGTTTGTGAAGGGAAGCTACAGAATTATCTTCCTGAAGGATGTTTTGAAGTGAAAGAAAAGTATCCACAGAGTGTGGTTTAAGTAAATTCAAGCCCGGACACTGACAGCTGGGATAATCCTGAAAGTCTGGTCTGGTTCCGTAACTCTTGTCAAGTAGTTTGATGGAGTATCTGTCTCTGATTGGTTCTCTGGTGGATGCTGGGAGGAAGGATAGCACTGGGATTATGAGTATGGGCTACAGAGTATGGAGTTTGAGCAAGTGGCTTACTGTTCCTAACCTGTATAATGGGGATAACAAGAGAACCCAATTAGTAGAGTTATTATGAGAACTGAATGAGGTCATGCAAGTAGTGCATTAGAATTAGGGTTAAGGCTGCTTTAGCTGAAGATCTTATCACTTCTTTGACTACTGCAATAGCCTACTGTGTGTGGTCTCACCTCCTTCCAAAGCACCTTCCACCCAATGCCAGAGTGATCTTTCAATCCATATATCACTTTCCTGCTTACAATCCTTCATGTGCAGAATACAATTTCAAATAAGCCTACCTCATTCACCTACCTTCTCAGGGATGCACACCTTGTTAAGGCTTATCTTTTACAAGCAACCCTTGTGCCTTTTCACTGCTTTCCCTACCTTTTCCTGGGAAGCCCCTTGCACCTGGTGAACTCATACTCATTCTTCCAAACTCAGTTCAAGTGACCCTTCCCAAATATAATTAGGAGCGCTTTCTTCTTTAATCGCATAGCACACTGTTTTCCTGTCTCTCACACACTAAGCTGTGAGGCTCTTAAAGTCAGGGTCTGGGCCGTGTTCATCTTCCTGTGTGCAGCGCTGGGCAGGGTCTCGCAGAATGAATACTTAACATTAGTTTAAATAAACAAACACGACCTGCAGGTGTGAAAGCGATCTGGGAGATGTTACAACACAATGAATGACACCAAAGAGAAAAGTTCAAAGGTGAAATGATCAGCTCTGTGAATGGCATAAGGCATGCCTCCAGCACCCGGCAGAGGAAAGGCGGTATTTCTCTGGAGTCAGACAGCTGGAGTCTTCCATCCTTCCCCATTTACCAGCCAACCAAGCCGGAGCAAGCTGGATCAGGTCGCAGGGCCTCGGTTTCTTCTTTCTTAAACTAGAGCAATAATTCCTTCTCCCACAGGCTTTTAGAAATTACATGAAGGTCTGCAATGTTCATCCCTCCCCACTCCGCCACCCCCTGCCAGGATGAGTCAAAATACACTAGTCCAGGGGTCCGGAACCCTAGATTGTAATTGTCTCGGCTTCTAAAATTAGATGTGCGGTGGCTCTGAGCAAGTCGCTCACTCGCCGCCTGTTTCATCACCTGCAATGACGATGGACCCAGAGATGACCGCCATGGCCCCGTCCTACTCCATGAGTGGACGATTCTTCCCCAAAGGGGGCTTGGACTCGCCCGGGGGCTCCGCTATCCCCTAGACCTCTCCCGCCCCACATTGCCGGGGTCGCTTTCTCCTCCCCGCTCGCGTCCGCCACGAAGAGAGCCCGGGTCAACCTCCAGGCCCCACTCAGCCCGCTCACCGGCTTCTCCTCGCCTCCCATCTTCTCTGAAAGGCTGCTGGCCTTGTCTTCCGACATCGGCGAAGCACTACGGGAAGACGGAACCACAAGAGACGCTCCCGAGAAGAGAGGAGTGCAGACGGGTCAGAGATGTGACAGAGCGCCCAAGAACACTGCGCCTGCGCCACGTGGCCCGGAATTGACTAGCTGATGCAATGCGGAGGCACCCAAGCCCCGCCCCCTAACCTGCCGGCAGGACAACGCGTGAAGGGGTCCTCCCGTCCCCAAGCTAATGGAAAAGCTTGCTTGGTCACAGAAAACTTCTAGGAAATCGGGGCGCGGCGGATGAGAAGTGGGGACTTAAACTCCCAGCCTGTCAGAAATTGGACCCGTTCCGGAACTGCGAAGTCCGCAATGCGCGTGCGCCTCCCCCCCCCTCCCAGCTCTTTTTCTGCCGATTAATCAAGGGCCTTCCCGGCCACCGTAACAAGGAAAAGGTCCTCGACCCAAGTTTCCTGGGAGTTCCTGCGACCTGGATCGGGTACCTAGTATTAGGACAGGTTCCAGGATAGAGTCCAGAGTTTGCAGCGGCTTCGAGGTGCGGAACTCTGAGGACTGTCCAGTCCCACCCGCTCCTCGTCTGTAGCGGTGAATCGAGCCTTCTTAATGGTATTCCGGGCTTCCCAAGCTCCCAGCCCTGGTCCGAAGGGATGAGCGCCTTTCCTCGGACATTTTTTTAAAAAGATGTCACCGCCAGTCCGTAACTCCTCAGGGAGCATCTACCATAGGGCCCACGAAAATAAAATGAAACTTCTCTTAAATTACCAAGCCGACTTCATGGATTCTCACGCATTCTATTTGGAATAGAATAGGCCTTTTTCCATTTATTTTGCTAGCCAATTTTTAAAATGCAAATTTGCAATCAGAAGGGCAATGAGCACCCTTTCACTTTATGTAACACATCACAAAGGTTTATAAATTTTACTTTCTAAACATCAACCTCCACAACGCTCCACCTTCTGGCCCATTTCTTTTGCGAAGAATAGCCACCCAGCCAGGCTTTCTGCTCTCCCACCCCTCTCCGGTTTTCACCTGGTACCTATGTTGTCGGATTTTCTCTAGGTTCTTGGCTAAGCTACAAGAAGTGACTTTCAAGAGCAAGCCAGATTAGTTAGGCCAGTAATTTATTAAGGAAGGGAGGGAAGAGAAATGGGAGAAAGTAACATCATGGATCCCAGGTAGAGTGGAAAACGACTGAAAAGAGATAGAGGGCTAATTTAAAGACTACAATTCCACATTACAGATTGAAAATGGCCAGGTTTTACTTGTGTGTTGTTCCAGGCAGGTGGGGAGAAGGCAAGAGGAGGGGATAGAAAGCAAGGGGAGTGGGGTGGGGACAAGACCAGGGGGCATTTTGCTTGGTGCTTTGCCTTTTAAACCATTAATTAATCCACCCCTTTGCTAATGACAAGGGAGGAGTCCCAGCTGTTTGCTGTTTTGATTGATTGCCACACCTATCAATCCCTTGAGAGGGCCCAATGATAAGGCCTCTGGAGAATATCCGGGGTTTCTGGCTTCCAGAGGAAATCTCATTCCAAATGGGGTTCTCGCAAGTTCTTCCAGCAGCCATCTTGGGGTACCCATGTCAAGGTGGGCTTCTTGCCAGGTTCCAGATCCATCTATTGATTCCTGATTTACCTAGCCTGCCTCACCTGGAGTGTTTTTTTCAAATACAAATATGATCAAGGCAGCCTCCTGCTTAAAACTCTTTAGTGGCTTTCCGTTGCTCTTAGAATAAAAATGCTTAATCTTTATAACACTGAAGACCCCTGCTTATACACCTTGCCAGCCCCAATATGTTGAACTCCAACCATGGTGGCCTTTGTCCTCCTAGGTCCTTCTCCTACATTTTATTTTTTTGCACTTGCCTAGATTGTAATCTTCCACCCCTACCTGCCCACACACCCTTTTTGCCTAACACCTACGTATTTTTCAGCTCAAGGATCGGTTTCCTAGGGGAACCATTTTTTTTTTTACCACCTTGACCCCCTGTTACAACTGCTGGTAGCATCATGTAGTGCTCTTAGTAGCATTTATCCAGTTCCAGATTTACGATATTTAAAAAGTAATGACTCCTAGATTGAAAATTTCAGGAAGGCACAACGTGTGTATTTTTGCCAGCACCTAGCAGATGTAAGCCTAGCACACAGCAGATTTTAAATAAATATTGAGGGAATTAATAAATGTTGAGACAAACCTTGCTTGAAAATTTATCTCTTGATTTGTATTGTAAAATAAAGAAGCCAAAATCTCTACACTAACTATATCTAGAAGAAGGTTATGTTACTGGATGGCTCTGGGTTTCTGGGCTTCTAGGTTCTTGGCTTATCTCGCATGAAAGAATTTAAGGACATGCCATAGGGTAGGCAAGGGAGTAAAGAATTTATTAAGAAACAAGAAAACGAGAAAAGTACACGGTCCAAGGCATGGACGAGAGTGTGTGCTGCAGAATGAGATGCGTGCATAGGCCCCTAGGTCAGGCCTTTTTAAAGTCTTTCCTCCTCCCCCTTCATAATGTTGGGGGAAAGGCCTCAGCTGTTTGCATTTCTGATTGACTGTCCCACCTGTCATTTTTCAGGGGGTGAATGGTGACACCTTTGAGGGTATCAGGGGCTTTCCCTTGACCCAACAGGATCTTGTGGATCAAATTGGATCTCATTTTTCCAAATGGTATCTTGTGGCCAGGGTCTCGCAGGGCCTTTCCAGCAGCCTTCTTCTCAGGTTTCCAGGTGGGGTATTACAGCCATGTAGGTTGTCAACCATGTAGTTTGTTGGCTATGTTGTCTGCCAGGCCAGTCACCTACCCCTTTCACTATACTAACTTGTCTCAGTTATAATGAAAGTAAACTATTAGTAGCACTTAAGTGTACTGGAGTAGTACTTGAGTGAATTTGCAGGAGTTGAATACAATTTTATTAGGCTTAAATAGACCAGTTTGCCTACGTTTAAATTAGAATGGGAGTCAACAGGATTATGGTTTACCTTCTAATGTAAAACAATTTAATTATGCTTATTAGACATGCGTGCCTAAATTGTATCTTAATTTTAGATAAGGATACTGAGGACCAGAGAAATCAAAATTATCAAATTTGCTAGAGGCAGAACAGGAACTAGCACCTATGCCTGAAGGCTAACAATTAGCACCTTCTCTTCCATTCTTGATCTGCCCCAACCTCACACCCTGTGCAAAAAAAAAAAAGGAAAAAAAACAAAAACAGAAGACACTTCTGAAGGTAGAATGGTGTACGTGACAGGAAAATCATAAGTCAGTTGCTGTTGTGGGAATCTCAGGAAAATATCCCAGTGAAACAGTGCCCTCTGGTGTTGAGTAAAGGTTCTTTCATCACACGTGAATTAAGGGCTAAGAAAAGATAACGGGAACCTCCAAAAGATCTCAGATGTGGAGCAATCACAGCACGTTGTTAGGCAACTTTTGTGTTTCCACCAAAAAAAATATTTTTGATTGGTTCCCAGTGTTTTAATTTATGCTCATTACCCTATGTACTTTTTGGGACAGTGGTTCTCAACAACTCTTGCCTTGAGAAATGGACCAAAATCATCTGTGAGGTATGCCACAAATGTTATAAATAATAGAAGTTTGCACATATTTAACTTTTAAAAAATATTAAATAAGATTATATTCATAATAACTTCTTACTCTGTTTGGCTTGGAGCTATGTACCCCAGAAAAACATGTTCTTAAACTTAATCCATTCCAGTGGGAGTGAACCCTTGAAAAGAAGTTACTTCAGGTAAGGTGTGACTTAACTGAATTAGGATGGGTCTTAATCCTATTTCTGAAAGCCTTATAGGGAAGGCCACAGAGAGAGAAGCCTGAGGGAATAGTCAGAAGCTGGAAGTCAACGAAACTGAGAAGCCAGAAGAGGCTACCTGTTCACATGACAGAAAAGCCAAGGACCAAGAATTGCCAGCAGCCAGCTTCAGAATGCCACTGTCTTCTGTGAGAAAGCATCACCTTTGTGATGCTTGATTTAGGACTTCTAGCCTCAAAAGCGTGAGCCAATAAATTCCCATTGTTTAAGATAACCCATTGAGTGGTATTTGTTTTAGCAGCCAGGAAACAAAAACATACTACTATAAGAAAATGCTTTTTTTAAAAAAAAAAAGAGGGACTGGGAAGAGTGTGTAACAGTGGAAGACATGCCTGGGAAGTTTTGCTGTAGTGTTCAGAACACCTTAGGAAAGCACTTGCTTTGGAACATGGCCAGGTAGATATGAATCTGATTACCGGGAGAGTGGGGAAGATTGCTCTTTTGGTTGATTTAGTGATTTTGAAAAATAGGGAATTTATTCTAAAACTCTGTGAAGTAAAAGGGAAATAGGAATCTCCCTTTTGTAGCCAGGCCACAGGATCTCAGGAACAACTGAACTACTGGGCTTCATGGGTAATGGCAGAGGCTGCAGCTTGATGTCTGAGCCAACTCCAAGGTCCTATGTAGTAAAAGGCAGTTGTAACCTTGAACTCTAGTACTCCACAATTCAGCTACTCTTGTCTCTTGTTCCTCCTCCTATCATCAGCTGGCCAATTTACTCCATATATCCTGGTTTAGATTCCCAAAGGGAAGAACCACAGTGACTGTCTACTAAACCGCATCATCATGGTCACTAGGCAGCCTATGGATTGATCAGTTGTTTCTTAGGTCAGATGCCTCGCCTAGTCTTATCAGCCACGGCTGAAGGGCTGGTCACAGGGTATGGCCACCAGAGCACAAGGAGTAGCTGATTTCCTCATTGTAGATTATGGACTCCTTTAGGAGAGGACGCTGAGCACAACGGGGGCTATGAGTGATTTCTCTAAGGCAAAATGTGCTTGTGATTCATTTGGCAGTGTTTTCAATCATTTACTGTAAAGAAATTCAGGTGCTATTTCACTTTAAAAGTTAGAGATTCTTGTGGGATTTTTGTGTGTGTGTGGAGGTGGGGTGGAGGAGACACTTCTAACAACATCTAATTGAACTAGTTGTTCCATGGAAGGTACTTTGGAAAATGTGACACTGTATTTCGAGGTGTTTGTTATTGTAATAAAATTATGCACCAATCACATTTGGAGAGACATAATGCTTTCCAAATAAATCTTGGTTCATATTTTAGTCAAAATCCTTAGAATAATCAAACATTTGTTTCCCATTGGTATGTATTTTCTTTTTCTGGTGTCTTGGCAGTTATTCTTCAAAATGTTTTATATCTTTAAAAGATAGTTAAAATTGTAAATACTATTGAAAATGATACCAATCATCATTCAGATTCATGCATAACAAAATACATCTCTATAGACAACCCCACAGAAGATAATGCTGATGAAAATTTAAAAGATGATATTTACTCAGGGCACGGTCATAATAACTGTGTCAACTTGAAACTCACCCAGTAATTCTTTCACTATTTTACACCAATGTTTCTGGTTTCCTTTTCAAATCTGTCCAAATGTTCTATTGACACTTTGAATGACAGTTTAAATCTTTAGTAAGGGATTCCCAAATAGAAAGTCTATCTGCAGCTTTAAGAGGGCATTCTCAATGGTACTTGAATCCTGCCTTCTAAGTGAGTTATTCCAGTTTGCTTGCTGAGACCTTGCTTTCCTTCCTCGGTTTGATTTTATTTGAATGGGTTTCAGTTAATGTTCTGACCTATTAACATCTAACACATTCCTGTTTTCTGCCATGCTTTTGAGAAACACTCTAGTTCTCTACTACCTTTTAAAGTTGCACTCTTTATACCTGTCTATCCTTTCCTTAAAAAGATCTCATTTTCCCTTTCTTACCTCTAACAAAAACTTTTTCTTAAGGGAACTTCTCATTTCCTGCAGCGTTAATCAGCCTGTCTTCTTTTATTTTGCTTTCAATCTTCCACTGCTCATTTCTCATTGTTAGACTGAAGCATATTTTTTAAGTTATTCTAGTTTCTCCCGGATTTCCTAAGAATACCTGCTTCCCATAGAGTGGGAGTCCAGGAACAGGCCTTTTAAAAATGTAATTACACTCTCTACTCTTGAGTTTGCAATAATTTCATTAAATGGTTTCTCTACTTCAACCCCCTAAAGAGTATATTCTCTTCATACTCAAAGCCCACATCTTCTTTTTTTTTTGGTCATCAATACCACTTTTTTGAGTCTCTTAACTTTTAAGAACCTACTTAATACCTCGGCTGGTTAAACCTCGGGACAAATCACAAAAGTCAAAAAGGTCTGTCTGGCCAGGCCTCCTGCTTTATCTTTTAATACAATTTAAAAACCACGCAAAGAGACATAATGCTTTCCAAATAAATCTTGGTTCATATTTTAGTCAAAAATCCTTAGAATAATCAAACATTTGGTTCCCATTGGTGTGAAACTTAGGGCAACTAATCTAGCTCTGGCTACTTACTTCTATAACAAAAATTAGAACACCATGCAGTAGTAGTCTGCCTTTACATTTTAACATCCTGCAGTTTGGCTGAGAAACACCATGAAACAGAAAATATTTTTCCTTTTGACAATGCCTAACAGAATCCCCTAACCCAATGTTCAATGTAAGGAAAAGATACAGAGACCAACAAGACCTGCTTGCTATGATGGAAGCATGGGCATCACCAGGTGAATGCCCACTGCACTACTATAAGAATCTGCTGATGGTCACAATATGAACAACTGCAAAACTTCCAAAGTAAACAAACCCACTCAGTCCATGCTTGCTACAACTTACAGACTAAAGTCATGTTAGATGCTTACTCCACTTAAATCTCACTCTGATGGTTAGGCTTATGTATTAACTTGGCCAGGTAATGGTGTCTGGTTGTTTGGTCAAGCAAGAATTGGTCTGTTACTGTGAAAACATTTCATGGACTTAAATCATTAGTAATTTGGTTGCATCTATGGCTGATTACATCTACAAACAACAGAGGAGATTGCCTTTAGCAATGAGAAATATCTCATCCAATCAGTTGAATATCTTAAAAGGAGAAGTGATGATTTAAGTAGTCAGAAGAGAGAATTTCCATCTCTATTTCAGACTTCCAACTTCTCCTGGGGAATTCATCTAGGACCTTCATCAGAGTTCCTGCCTTGCAGCCTGCCCTATGGAATTTGGACTTGTGCACCCTCACAGTCATGTGAAACAATTTTATAAAATCTCATAATATTTATAGATATCTCCAGTCAGTTCTGTTTCCCTAGAAAACACTGATTAATACACTCACCACAGGTTATTTTGATTCCCAAATGATCATAGTTATATATTTTTCAAGGTGTCTGGTCTATGCACCAATATATGGGATTTTAGAAATTCACAAATGTTTCTTTTTCTTTCCCAACCAATTGAGAAAGACATGGAAATCAGGCAGTTGGAGCTAACTTTATTGCAAATAATATAATTAGATAATATGACTCTAGTCCTACCTAAGGGGAAAACATAGACCAATCAATATCACACACAATCAAGTATCTCATTCCTCCTTCCGGTGGGGAGTGAGGGGAAGGGGGAAGATGAAAGCATTCCTATATGTTTGCTTCTGAATTGCCAATGAAGAATGAATCAAGGTCATGAGCTGATGTTGATTCAAAAAGGATTAGGCAGTTTGAGGAAAGAAGAGAAGGTATAAAAGAATAATGGAAATTTCAATAAATCAATTTTTTTCAATATGTTTGGATCCTATCAGTTGGAGACACTTGTCTTAGTTTGCCAAAGGCTTCCAGAGCAATATACCAGAAATGGTTTGGCTTTATAATGTCAATTTATTAGGTTAAAAGCTTATAGTTCTGAGGCCGAGAAAGTGTTCAAATCAAGGCATCATCAACAGATACTGTCTCACCAAGTTGCAGCTCTTGGTGATCAGGCACATGGCGGCATCATCTAAGGATGCTTTCTCTCTGAGCTCAGATGTGGGTGAGCAGGCACATGGCAGGGCATAATGGCAGCTCTTCTCATGTCTCTTGGCTTCTCTTTGGATTTTTTTCTGTGTATCTATGAGGCTTTTATTCCTCTGTTTATAAAGGACTCCAGCAAGAGGGCCAAGACTCACCCTGGATCATGCTTAACTGAATTAATCTGACCAAAGGGTCCCACACCCACAGGAATTGACCAACTCTAAGAACATGATTTTTTCTGAATCCACAAAAAAACCCAAATTGTCACAACACTACTGCTAGTATTCCACGAATTATTGGGAGAAAAAGGAAGACCAATATAGTGACTCTGTGATTTAAATAGAAGCTGTACCAATGGAATACAATTGATAGTCTAGTTTAAACTTATAGATTTATGGCCAATTGATTTTTGACAAAGGTGCCAAGACCATTCAATCGGGAAAAGTATAGTCTCTTTAACAAGTGGTGCTGGGACACTTTCATATCCACAAGCAAAAGAATGAAGTTAGACCCTACCTCACACCATATACAAACATTAATTCAATTATCTAAATATAAGATTAAAACCATAAAAGGAAACTTAAGGTTTAATCTTCATGACCTTGGATTTGACAATGAATTCTTAAACATGACACCCAAAGCATGAGCAACAAAAGAAACAATAGGTAAATTGTACTGCATCAAAATTGAAAACATTTGTGCATTAAAGGATGTTTTAGTTTTCTAGACTGCTCAAAGCAAATGCCATGAAATGGGTCAAATTAAACAATGGAACTTTATTTGCTCATAGCTTTAAGGCTGGGAAAATGTCTAAGTCAAGGTATCATAAAGGTAATGCTTTCCTCCTGAAAACTGACTGCTGGTGATCCTTGGCTCCTTTGTCATAAGGCAGTGTCTGCTGGTCTCTCCCTTCTCTTCAGGTTTGTTGGTTTCAGCTTCTTGCTCCCATGGTTTTCTCTATATATACCTGAATTTCATTCTCTTATAGAGGACTCTAGTAATAGGATTAAGACTCATTCTAATTTAGGTAGGACATACCTTAACTGAAGTAACCTCACCAAAAGGACCTACTTACAATGTGTTCACACCCATAGGAATGAATTTCATTTAAGAACATTTTAAGGTGGGGCAGGGTGGGTAGGTACATATAGTTCCAAACCACCACAAAAGACATTATGAAAAAATTGAGAATACAACCTACAGAATGGGAGAAAACATTTGCAAATTATTTATCTAATAAGGGTCTAATATGCAGAATATATGAAGAACTCCAAAGAATTCTTTTAGCTCAACAGTAAAAAACAAACAAACCAATTAAAAAATGGGCAAAGGACTTAAATATGATATTTGTCCATAGAAGATATAGATATGGCCAACAAGCACATGGAAAGATGTTCAACATCAGTAGTCATTAGGGAGATGTGAATCAAAACCACAATGAGATACCATTTCAAATCAGTGAGGATGGCTGTAATAAAAAAAGGAAAATAATAAATGTTGGTGAGGATATAGAGAAAGTAGAACCCTCATACCGGGAATGTAAAATGATCTGCTGCTGTGGAACACAGTTTGGCAATTCCTCAAAAAGTTAAACATAGAAATACCAAATGACCCAGTGATTCCACTCCTTAGTATATACCCCAAAGAATTAAAAACAGGTACTCAAATAAATCTTTGTACACAAATGTTGATAACAACACTATTCACAATAGCTAAATGGGAGAAACAACCCAAATATCTATCAATAGATAAATGGATAAACAAATTGTGGTATATAGATAAAATGGAATAGTATTCAGTCATTAGAAAGGAATGATATACTGACTCACACTCTCGTGTGGATGAACCTTGAAAAATTATGCTAAGTGAAAGAGGCCAGACATAAAAGTTCACATTTTGTATGATTCTATTTATATTCCATTTATACGAAATATCCAGAATAGGTAATCTGTAGAAACAGCAGATTGGTGGTTGCCAGGGTCTTGGGGTATGGGAATGGGGAGTATCTGCTTAATGGCTATGGGTGTTTTTTCCTTAATTTTTATTTGGAAATAATTTCAAACTTACAGGACAGTTGCAAAAATAATACAAATCCAATACAGAGATTGGCTGCTGGAAATCCTGTACTCATCTGTCAAGTGGGAAGGCACATGGCAGCATCTCCTGTCTCTTCTGTGTCTTGTCGTTTTCAGCTTCCTAGTTTCTGTGGCTACCTCTCTCAGCTTCTGTGGGTTTCTGTGTCTCTCTCCATATTCATCTTGTTTATAAAGGATTCCAGTAAGAGGATTAAGACCCACCCTGGGTCATGCCTTACTGAAGTAATCTAATCGGAAGGCCCTTAAATGAAGTGACAATCAAAAGGTCCCACCTACAATAGGTTCATACCCACAGGAGACATGACTTTCTAGGGTCCATACAACCTCATACTACCACACTGCATCATTCTATTTGTCTATGTCTATGTCTATTATCTATCTATCTATCTATCTGTCAATAATCTATTTTCCAAACATTTGAGAGCAGGTTGCACACATCCTATTCCTTGAACATTCCTCCCAAGCATACCATTCAGTATTAAGAACACATAATACTTCCATGTACATTTCCTACTAAAAGAATATTCACTTATGTAATCACCTTAAATGCAGTCATCAAGTTCAAGAAATTTAACATTTATATAAAACTTGTATTATATATTCCAATTTTTTCTTATGTCCTAATAATTTCTGTATTAGTCAGGGTTCTCTATGGAAACAGAACAGACAGGAGATATCTGTAAATAGTATGAGATTTTATAAAATTGTCTCATGTGACCATGGAGATGCACAAGTCCAAATTCTCTAGGGCAGGCTGCAAGCCAGGGACTCCGATGAAGGTCCTCATTGAGTTCCCCCAGAGACTTTGGCTATCTGAAGCAGAGATGGGAATTCTCTCTCTGAATGCTGAAATCACTTCTCCTTTTAAGGCCTTCAACTGATTGGATGAGATGTCATTCATTGCTGATGAAAATGTCCTCAGTTGATTGTAGATGTAACCAGCTGTAGCAGTTTGATATTGTTTATGAATTCCAAAAATAGATATTGGAATATGTTTGTAAATTGGTCTGTTCCTCTGGGTGCATTAGATTGTATTAACTTCAAAGGTTTCACTTTTACTTGATTAAATTAGGATTAGGGCCACATCAGTAGGAGAAAACAACATGGCAGAGGAAGACACTTGGAGTTTTGATGCTGGAGCCCTGGGAAGTAAACACACAGAGAAGCAGATATGTGAGGAAAGAAAGAAGGCTCCATTAGACACGGCAGAGACTCTGGGAAGAGAATGAGCCTGACAGTCTACAGCTGACCTTATGAAGAGAGCAGAGCAGCTGAGCCCAGAAAGAAATGATCCCCTGGGAAAGAGACAAGCATTATGCTAACCTATAGCTGAGAAGGGAAGGAGCTGGGACCATGGAGCCTTAGGAGGAAGAGGAAGGCTGAATCCTCACAGACATCACCTGTCATCTTGCTTAACACATGACAAATGACTTTGGGTGAGAAAGTACCTCTTATGGTACCTTGAGTTGGACTCTTTAGGGCCTTATGACTGTAAGCTTCTATCCCAAATAAATACCCTTTATAAAACCCAACATATTTCTGGTACTTTGCATCAGCACCCCTTTGGCTGACTGAAACACCAGCCATCTATGCAATCAACTCACTGATGATTAAAATTCATGAAAAAAAAAATTCATGGAACTGCACAAACAGTAAACCCTGCATTAAATCATGGAAAATTAAACCACAAATATAAAAATGTGCTTTCATTATTTGTAACAAATGTACCACACCAATGCAAGGAGTTAATCACAGGTAGTATATGGGGAGCCCTGTATTTTATGCATGATTTTTCTGTCAACCCACAACTTCTCTAATAAAAAATAAAAATACATAATAATTACTATGCTTACTAGTGTAAATAATAAGATGCTATTAACTTATTGATGAATAGAACATTAAGTTTTAATAAAAAAGAATACTATATTAATATTTTGTTAGACTTTTTGATAAAATATTAAATTTACGGAACATTTTAGTGGAACACTTTCTAAGATTCTCAGCACTATTTATGTAGAAGCATGTGTATTATGCTTTGGTCAACAAATAAAGTGTTCTCTGTTTAACTGAAAAAAAAAAAAAAGAGTCCACGAAATACCCTTGTATTACAATTAGCCCAGTGGTCACTTGACCAAAAACTGGGCACCATTACTTGGCCGAGTTGTCACATTAGCCTAACCATCACAATATTCTTTTGAGCCTTTTCTCCTCCATTCCTAGGTCCCACCCAGTATCAAGTATTGCATTTAATTGTCATTATCTTTTTAATATCTCTTTTTAAAATTATGAAAGCATATATACAACATAAATCTTTCCATCCCAACTCCTCCCAAGCATACCATTCGGTATTAATGGATTCACAATATTACAGCATCCTCACCACCATTCATTACTATAACTTTCCTTTTACTCCAAACAGAAACCCTCATTTTGCATTAACTCCTCCTTGCTCCTGCCCTCTACCCCTAGTAACCTGTACTCTACTTTCTGTCTCTGAGTTTGCATATTCTCTGCTAGTTTCTTTGTGGTTACCATGGGCTTACATTTGACATCCTAAATCTATAATAATTTTGTTTTCTTTGATACCAACTCAACTTCAATAGTATACACACACTATTTTCCTATATCTCCCATCCCCTGATCTTTATGTAGTTCTTGTCACAAATTACATGTTTATACATTATAGATCCAAAACCACTGATTTATCATTACATTTTGTGTATTTGCCTTTTAGATCCTGTAGGAAGTAAAAAGCAGAGTTACAAACCAAGAATACAACAGTACTGTTATTTATATTTCACCCATGTCATTATTTTTACTGGAGATCTTTATTTCTTTATGTGACTTCAGTCAATTGTCTAGTGTCCTTTCCTTTCAAACTGCAGAACTCCCTTTAGCATTTCTTGTAGGGTTGTTCTCATTCCTCCC
Organism: Cabassous unicinctus; assembly: GCA_029593785.1. Taxonomy (NCBI): domain Eukaryota; kingdom Metazoa; phylum Chordata; class Mammalia; order Cingulata; family Chlamyphoridae; genus Cabassous; species Cabassous unicinctus. Next base: position 224 of record JAQZBX010048245.1, on the reverse strand, counting down.
TCATTTTTGAAAGAGAGTTTTGTTGAATATAGAATTCTTGGTTGGAAAACTTTTGCTTTCAGCACTTTATTTTTATTTTTTTTAACAATTTATTGAAGTATATCATTCATACATGAACATACATAAACTATAAGTGTTCAGTAAACATCATGAACTTACATAACATCACACAGGGCTCCCACATATCACCCCCCTCACACAAACACCACGCATTGTTGTGAAAT
>JAQZBX010048244.1:0-20236 GCA_029593785.1 Cabassous unicinctus | reverse complement strand
TTCCTGGACTCTAGTATTAAAAGGAGCTCATGAGGTATCCCAATGCTCCAAGCACCCCTCCCATTCTCAAGATTTCTTGTGTTCAAGTGTGCCCTGGTTGTGCACTCTGCATCTTTTTGGGCAAGAGGCATTGAAACTTTAATGAATATAATTAATTCAACTGTTTGTGAATCTTAATATCCATAATGCCATGATAAAAACCAAACAAAAAGTTAGTTAAAAATGTTAATTCATTTTTCTCATATATTTGGAGTCTGGAAGACTTTTTTCCTTCTGTTGCCAGAAGCTGGCAATCTTTGGGGTATTATAGGTTTTCCATCCTCTCCTTTCTCTATTTGGTTCCTTCATATACTTGGCTTCTAGTTCTTCCCTGAGGCTTTCTGAAATTCTGCTTGTAAAGAACCAATGTAATCCACATTAAAGCTCATTGTCATTCTGTTGTGTCACAGATTAACTAAAAATAACAGCTTCCAGAAATCTATTTTTGATGGGTTCAAACACACAGATGAATGAATATAAATATCAAGAACAAATCTAAATTTGGAGGTTATAACTAAAGCCACCAAAGTCTGATCTATGGACCTGAAAACAAGACAAGAATTTCTGTTGGGGTTAGAATCATGTCCCAGATGAAAGACATATTCAGGTCCCAACCCCTGGTCCTCTGGAGGTGAACACATTTGAAAGAGAATCTCCACATATGTTATAAGTTAAGGTGAGCCCAAACTGAGTGCAGGTGAACCACAATCCTAAATGCTTATTTCCTTATAGCAAAGGAAATTGAACACCCAGAGGAAGTCACATGGAATAGCCAGATATGCATGTCAAGGGAATTCAGAAGAAAAAGGCAAAGATACTGCCATGTGCATTGTCATGTGTCAGAAAAGCCAAGAAGCCCCAAAGTTTGCCTGCCTGAAAGGAGATGCTGACCTTGGAAGGAAGCAAGACTTCTTGCCTCTGAAGCATAAGCAAATAAATTCCTTTTCTATGGTAAGTTTTAGCAGCCAGGAAATTCTAACATATTCCCCAATGCAAAATACGTTAATTCTATCATGACATCACAAAACCTTAAGGCATTTTAGAACAAATAAAAAGCCAAAGAATCTTTAAAATCATATGTGAATGTGGTTTGCCCTGAAGCAAAATTTCAACCAGTGAAACTTAAGAAACAAGTTTTCTTTTTTCTAAATACAATAGTCTAACAACAGGAAGTACATTCCCATCGTAAAAGAGATAATTTGGTAGGAAAACAGGTGTCATGGTTCCCAGGCAAGACCAAACTATAGCAGGGTGAGCTCCATTATATTTCAGTGTGTGAGTCATCTGAGGATGGGTGCTTTGTACTCCAGGCCTCTTCAAGCAGCAGCCTCACTCTCTCTATGTGCTGTCACAGTCCCCATGCCCTCTCTGAATGTTGGAGTCTAGATCTCACCCTCTCAGAGCACTGGAATTCCATTCTCACATTACCTGAAAACTGTGATCAGGCCACACCCTCTCAAAGAATACCAGTGTTTCTACTAGTAAACATTATTCAAAACCTTTAGCAGCTTTGTGTTCAGCTCAAGGGGATTCAAACTATCAGTCAAAATTACCCTCAACACATCCTTCCTGAATACCTGCATTTCCAATACTATCTCCCTCTAAGATACCTGACTGGATCCATGTTGATCCACACCTTTTTAGTAAAAGTTCATTCAGTGAAAGTTCCATATGGAACCTTGACCTCTGCTTGATGCCTTCCCAGAAGTTGAGAGTTTCTTGAAAAATCATCTTTTTACCCATTTCTCAGAATATGCTATCTGGATATACTGAGCATTTCATGAACCAAGAATTGTTGGCTCCATTTTGCATAGAGTTTAATTCTCAGAATAACACTCTCCCCTTACATGTTCCTATAAACTGCAAGGAGAAACCAAGCCACACATTCTACACTTGGCTTGGGAATGCCCTCAACTAAATATCCAAGGTCATTGCATAAAGGTCCACGGCTAATCCAAATTATTTGCTAAATCATATTGAGGATTGCTTACCCCAAAATTTCCAATAACACTTTCATCATTTCCTTCTCTCACTTTATATTTCAATATTACTATGATTAGTCTTGTGAAATCAATTTAGGCTTTTTCTATCAAGCACCTCACAATGCCTCCAGCCTCTACAGCTTACTCAGTTCCAAAGCCATTTCCACATTTTTAGGTATTTATAATAGCAGCCCCCATTTTACAGTACCCCAAACTGTCTTAGTTTCCAGGCTTTTGTGGCAAATACCACACAATAGGTTGCCTTATATAATAGGCATTGATTGTCTCATAGTTTTTGAGACAAGAATGTTTCCTTCTTCCCAAGTTCCATAGCCTTCTGTGTGACTGGAAATCCTATGGGTTCTGTGGATTTCCCATCACATGGTGATGTCTTCATGTTTCTGTTATGCATTCCCACAGACTTCTGGCTTCTGGCTAACTCTCTGACATTTTGTTTTCTATTTCGGAATTTCTTATTCTTATAAAGACTTCAGTTGTCCAGATTAAGGCCCAATCTCATTCCATTGGGCCACACCTTAACTAAAATAACATCTTCAAGAGATCTTATGTGCACACAACTAGAATGTGGATTAAGGCAAAGAACATATATAAATTTATGGTACATGAAACAAGTCAGAACACTGTGTAAACTGCATCAAGCCCAAAATTCATTACAAGGCATTGTTAAAGTACATGTACTTATTTATAAATGACATTTGTAAGGCTATTCATTAGAACACAGACTATCTGAAACTGAGGTCATCAGACTTTGAAAATTAAGTGAACACTGTGGTCACACTTGTAGTGCAAGGTGGAAATGGCTATATCTGAACATAAATTGAATTTTTTTTGATAGACACTCAAATATCATAATGGCCTCATGCCTCTTATTTAATTTTACATTCATATCTCTAAATACCAAATACCAAGCTGCCAGTTTCTAAAATACTTCTGTGGACATCACTCTACTTGACAATTATCTGTGTTTCACAAAGCTCACACATTCCAAAGATGGTTTATCCATGGTTTTATCTATCTCCCTTTTCTTTGCAAGAAAAACCAAGGAGCCTATTTGTACCTCAGAGTGTTGAAGAGTCCCTGGGAAGACTTTCAGGTTGGAGTAAGTGGAGAGCTCAAAACACAATAGGGGTTATTTTCTATCTTCTTACTGCACTTGCTCCTGGAGTTAGGACTTCATAGTCAGTGTGTACTGAGTGCTTAAAGCAGCTCTGTACACTACAGGCATCCCAAAGGGAGAGACTTCTGCCTACCTGCTCTTCAGTGCAGTTGCTGGTGTTTGTCTTGCACATTAACCAATGCTTGTGCCTTCAAGTTTCAGACTGCACAGTTTCAAATACATTTGACCTTTAGCATTGCCCTCAGTAAGAGTGGCATGAGATTTGAAGGCAGGGATGTAGCTATTACATCCATCACTGAACATCTTGCCCTCATACTACAGTTTATCATCTAGGGTTTGGCAGTTTCATAAAATATGAGAAATATTGAGTGGAAATCCAGATGTGCAGGTCATTGTGATGGTATGAGAGGACCTCCCTACTCCTGTTAGAATCTGATAGATGGAACTCAGAAAATGTTATCCTTAATTAAACACAACACATATTTATGAAAGCCACTGTTTCTGAGTGTGAGTTTCTCACAGTGTAGGCTAGCCAGGAAGTTAATAAGAATCCAGTAAGGTTTCACTTAGTGGGATGTTTACATCTGGGATAATTTACATATGGTCTTGAGAGACCAAAGGGGTAGGCTCTGAGGATGAGCTTCTAGGTTGTGTACCTTCCAGGGAAAGTATTCTTCCCTGTGTCCTAGAAGATCAACTTTCCTCCCTCCACTAAGGTGTTAGCTTTCTGGGCAGCCCAGGCAAGGGGCATCTGAGAGAATTTCACATTGCTGGGGTGGAATAATATTTTATCTTATTCTATTAGTATATGTCTTCATTTTCTAGAGTTGCTATGACAAATACAAACAGTTTTTAACTGTTGGTTGGTTGAAGCAATCTTAATTGATTTTCTCACAATTGTGAAAATGACAAGTTCAAAATAAAGTCCTTTACAGGCCAAGCTTTCTCCCAGAGCCTATAGCATTCTTTTGCTGGCTTGCCAGTATACTTAGGATTCCCTGGTTTCTATCTCTGTCCCTGTCACATGGCAATCTATCTCATTTCTGGCTTCTTCTGAATTCTGGCTTCCACTGACTTGTTACTTCTACTGAGTTGCTATGTTTTAATTTCCTTTGCTTCTAATGACCCAGTAATATGGACTAAGTGCTACCATCATTCAAATGGGCTTCATTTCCATAGGATCCTCATATATCCTATTCACAAATGAGTTTACACCATAAGTAATAATAACATCTTTGCAGATCCTATTTACAAAAGTATGCACAACCACAGGAACACAGGTCAAGAGTTGCACACATCTTATTTGGAGTACTTGTTTCATTCCAAGTCTTCCTTCTGGACTGCAAAATGTCAGGTTCTTCCAACATGTAAAATACATTTAACCTACACCAATGACCTCAAAGCCTTAAGCTGTTTTGGTAACAAATCTAAGTTCAAAATCTTATCAAAGTCATTTATAGGGAGGTGTCTTCTTGGGAAGATAATGGAGTAGAGAGCTACAGGACATACTCCTCCTCCAGCCAGTAGACAGACAGAAACCCTCTGAAACAACCTTCTTTGTCTCTAGAGGCTAGGTGAGCACTGTAGAAGATCCAGGAAAGAGCAAGACAGAGGGACTGCAGAGTTATGGCAGAAAAAACGTGAGTGAATTGCTCAGTGACAGTGACCAGCACTCATTCCTCACCCTGGAGACTTGCCTCCTGAATGATCCATGGCTGGCTGCCATAGATGGAGTGGGAAGGTCTTCCTCCCTGGGAACATGGGGTACATGGTCAAGTGCTGAGCATGGTTTATGATCCACCAATTTGGAGGGCTGTTTCCCAGCTGTGAATCATTGTTCTAGCCTGCCCTGAACAGGAATCCCCACAGCCATTCTTTCAATTCCATCCTTTTTTGCTGCCTCACTCAGCTCCTATCCAGGTGTCATCATACAGGCCTGAGCTCTCCCAGGAATGGGTCCATGTTAAAGCCACTAGGCCCTGTGGTTGGCTGAGGAGGGACAGATTTCTGTTAAAGTCCAGCTCTAGGGAACAATTGATGCAAATTAGCCCAATCCCCTCCTGAGGAAGAAGCCACCAGGCAGCATGGAGACAAGATTTCAAATCCACCATGACCCACTTTTCCTTTTCTCATTTCTCTCTGGACAATGGTGCTGTTTCACATAGGTGATAGCTCAGGGAGAACTCCCAGGGCTCCTGACAACAGACAGGTCTCTGACCACCCCATGAAGCTTTTGCTACCAATGAGAATTGGGGGCTTTTCCAGTCCATCAAGTTAGCTGTCCCCATCAGGATCAGCCTGATGTGAGTTTGGATCATGTACAGGCTTAATAAGTGCTGGAGCCCCATTCTTGATGGAGAGAACAAGATGAGGCACCTGGAAAATGCACCTGGGACAATGACAGTCTGTCTCCTCTTCTGCTCCTGTACCCTGATGTCATGGAGCTCACCATGGTGGTAGGGAGCTAAGCTTGGGAACCCAAATCTCTGAATAGCCTGATAGAGGAGGAATATACATGTACAAATGCTGGGGGAAAAAAGTGGGGACTTTAATTTTTAATCAGATGAAATTATTCTGCCATAAAATAATGTGTTATTATATTGATTAAACAATCATGCATATTTAACTTTATTATTGTTGTTATTTTTATTATTATTATTATTATACTTTGCCTCAGCACAGCCAGGAGAAAGAATTAATTCCATAAAATTAACTGCACAGTGTCAAAGTGTTAGTTGAATCAAAGTTTGCTCATACTTCCAGTCATATCCAGAAGAACAAAATGAAGAAAACTAATTCATATGTGTGAACACATTATAATGTAATTAATAATAGCATTGTAGATACATATTCTGCATTTGAAACTTGGGAATATCATGCCATTACTTAGAATTGATACAGTGGAGAATCTCAAGGGGTTAAGAACAATTAAGCCAGAAAAAGAAACCCTAAAGCATTACAGGAATCCCATGCACCCCAAAATCTTCCTTTTCCCAGAGGCTGGGATTAGTTCCTACTTTGTGTAAGTTCCAAGTGCCCCTCATGCCCATCCCCAACCTGCATGGTGAGGTTTTTGTCCACAGAGTGACTTCCCCTCACTGGGTTTCCTGCACAGTAATACATGGCCATGTCCTCTGCTATCATATCACTCAATCTGCAGAAAGAAATGGTTCTTGGACATGTCTCTGTAAGTGGAGATTCAGCTCCTGTAGGAAGGGACAAAGTGTATGCCCCACTGTCACATATTCATGCAGCCACTTCCCCAGAGGATGATGGATCCAATGACAGCAGTAGTCACTGGTTGTGATGGAGATACCAGAGACAGAGCAGGTGAGGGATAGGGTCTGTGAGGGCTTCACCAGGCCTGGGCCTAAGTCCTGCAGCTGCACCTGGGACAGGGCACCTGAGGACAAGGAGAACCGCGGTGAGTCCTGTGCTCAGAGGCAGCATCCCCATTACCTTCATGTCTGAATCCTGAGACCCTAACATCTGGGAGCTTCCACTAGAAGGAGGAAGAACCACAAGGGTGTAAGGACTCTGTGGATGAGGGCTAGGATTTTTGGACAATATATTTCTGGTTGAAAGGGATCCTGAATATGTCTATGTGTGCTGTCATTTAATCTGTTGGACTAATTGGTGATTTGCATGTGGGAAGGACCTTTGTATGTATTGATTCAAGGGGCCAGGAGAGTTCCCTGGATCTTGGTGTTCTGAGGCTCTTCTGGGAGAAGGATACTTGCCAAGTCCTAGGAGCACAAATTCCCCTCCCTCAGACCCCACTTCTCCTTTTGGAGGAATTTTAAGGTACATAAACCCTCCTCCAAGCTCAAACATAGCCTGTGGAAGGTCCTCAGCTCACAGATATGTTGAATTACATTTATGGATCGAATTGTGCCTGCCCAAAAGACATGTTGAAGCCCTAACCTGTGCTGTGACTATGAAATAGGTCTTTGAAGATGCTGTTTAAGATGCATCTAATTGTCCTGAATGACAAGGCAATGACACATACAGGCCATTATATATCCTGCCATAACTTATGAAATTGTATGGGGGAGAGTGTAAACTATAATCCATGCTTAGTGACAATGTTCAAAATGTGTTCATGAATTGCAATGAATGTACCTGACTAATGAAAGAAGTTGTTAATGTGGGCAAATGTGAGAGGTGTGGGGAGTGGGGCATATGGAGATCCCTTATATTTTTTTAAGGTAGCATTTTATGTAATCTAAGTATCTTTAAAAAATCAATAAAAAACATATTTAAAACATAAAATAAAAGGCTCTAATTTAAAAAAAAGGTACTTCTAAACTGGATTACATTTGGCCCTAATTCAATGAGACTGCTGTCCTTTTAAATGGAAAAATTGGATCCAAGCAGACACCCTCTATGAGGATGCCATTGGATGACTGATTTAGGAATTGAAGCTGAATGATTGGAGGCAAAGCATGACTGTCTAGGAAGAGGATGGGAAGGTTTCTCCCCTACATCCTTAAGGTTTATAGTCTCCAGAACTGAAAGAAAATATACATCTATTTTGGTAAGCCATCTAATTTTTGTTACTTTTTACAACAGCCTTGGGAATCCAATCATGGATCCATTTATGGATCCCAGAAATGTCCAATTTTTGTTTTCTCTGTCAATGCCAGAGAACTATGAACTCAGTGAAAATGTTTCCCACTACATCAGGGGAAATAATATGCAAATCCTTGTCAATATAGCAGCGCAGTGAGTGATTCGTAACAGAAGGGCAAGCTCAAAATGGCTAGAGGGTAACTCCTTGCCAAGATTCAGGCCCTTGAACATCACCTGGGAGCTTCCTCCTGAGGCCTGAGTCACTGAATTTGGGAATTGAGGCTGAGATCCTAGGAATCAGTAGTGGCAGAGAGAACACAACTCCATCCTCTCCATCCCTGTGACCATGAGGGTGTGATCTCACCTGTAGGAGATTCAGTCTGCCAGGACACAAAGTGGGGATCACAGAAGACATTTTGTTTTTAAATTTCATATTAGGAGACTGGAACTATTTACTCTTAACACTGTGATTAGTGTTATCACCAAGGGATCCAGAATTTAGGAGCCTAGGTGAGGCTCACCTCTCTTCTTCACAGCTGCACAGCAGGCACCCTCTGTTTCAGTCCCTGACATGTCACACCTGTATGCCTGGGGCAGGGCATTCCCCTCAGCCACAGTGTGAATAACTGAACCGTGACTATTTTATATCCTGTCATTTTTGAAAGCCTCTTTTTATCTTATCTTTTCAGGAACACAGCCTTGAATGCAGCATGCTGCAACCTGTATATATATATATATATATATATATATATGTCTAAGCAATAACATTTTTTATTTTTATTTTTAAAGGAGCTTTAGATTATATAAATATAACATAAAAAATATAGAGGATTCCCATATACTGCAACCCCTCCCCTCTCACAATTTCCAACATTAACAACATCTTTCACTAGTGTGGTATATTGGTTAAAATTGATGAATATATATTGAAGCATTGCTACTAACCATGGTCTATAGTTTACATTATGGTTTTCACCTTGCAGCACATAATTTTATAGGATTTGGTGAAATATATAATGGCCTGTATCTGTAATTGCAATATCATGCAGGACAATTTCAATGTCCCAAAAATGCTCCAATGTTACACTTTTTCTTCCCTCACATTCCCTTCAATCTCTGGTGGTCATTGCCTTTATATCATTGATACAATCTCTCCCATTTCTAGAATAATAATAAGCCTATAATAGAATAATAAGTCTACTTTACTCTATTGAGTGATACTGTCCCTGTCCCAACTCTGCAGTGGGGTCCATTGATCAGAGGATTTCAACTTTTTATTTCTCAGGCCTCCAAATAGAAGGAATTCATTAAAATGAAAAAAAAACATTGCAATGGAAATGATTAAGAAAATATTTCTCGCTAAATGGAAAGTCATGCCACAAATCAAGAGAAACTATTTATGAAACTCATTTATGATAAAGAGCCTATACACAAAGTAAAGTGCATTTTGCCTCAATTAAGGATGACAAATTTTACTAATACTTTTAAAAATTCAGTAACAATTTAATGCACATTTTAACAATGAATATTTATGAATCCCTAATAAGGTTATGAACAGAGAGTGAACATCTTCATAAATGAAAGAAATGCAACTTATCACCACAGTGTGCTAACACATCTCAATAATGTAAATGGCCATAATAAAATATTTAAAAGTGATACAAAGTGACAGTAAATATGTGGAGAATAAGTGATAATGATAATACACCAACAATATTTTTGGAAGAGGTAATTAAAGTAGGTTTATGGTCAAAATTTATATATTTCAAATATTATAAGTAAGGATAGGAAAGCAAAGACATAGCATGTCCACCTAAAGAAGCAATGAAAAGGAGAAGAAAATGAACAAAAATAATTAGATGGAATAAAATAATAAAGACTGGAATAGAAATAAAGACAAGGAATAGTTTAATGGCACAACTCAAATTGGAAAATAACTTTCTATAATTATCAACAGAATCTAAAGAATACAAATTATCAGCTTTTTGATTGAAATCAGATTGCCACCAGTAGATCTTACAGGAAAACTATGAGGAGATAACACTATATAAAATTCATGCCAAAAACTGGGTAGTCAAATGGTTTCCATAAATTCTTTGAAGTCACTCAGTACAAAGCTCACAGTTACAATGACAGTATTTCCCAATCTAATAAATAACTGAATTCTTCGTGAAGAAAATTTCCACAAAAAAACAAGTTATAGGCTTCATTGGTTAAGTTGGAACGTTCTTTCAAAATTTTAGAAAAATATATAAATCTTACATGAAATCTGCGTGAAAATATAAAATGTGGGAAAGTGGACCAAATAATTTTATGAGAATGGTTTATTATAAGTAATAAAATTGACTTAGTCAGTATGAAAAACAAAATTATAAACAAATATTCCTCATAAATTTATAAGAAAAATATATTTGACACAATATTAATAAATCAACTTTGGAAACATATGGAAAGATAACAAATCACGGTCTATTAAGATGTATCTCAGTGAATACCTTAGTTAGGTTGCCTTGCTCATAGAATAAAATAGAAACAATCATATTCTTCTCAATAGGGCATAAATGCTTTTTCAAAAATCAGCAGTGGCCCCAGGCTAGGCTTCCCAACAAGGGGCCCTATAGTTTTTCTGTACATTCCCTTCATAATTTTTAGAATGCTCCATTCCACTCCTAGCTTGACAAGAGTTTGTCTCATGAATGGCTGTTTGTGTCTCCTGCCCCACCCTGAGGTCCCTGGTGTTAACTAGTACAGCAGGATGCACACCTGTGTCCTCACCTCTCTGAGGCTCACCTGTAAATACACCTGACATTGGAGGTTCCCTGGTGAGGCTGCCATGAGTCCAGGTGGCTGTCTTGTGGATGATGTTCCCCCCACTTTAGATCCTGCCCAAATATCCCATCTTCTCACCAGGAACTGGAATTCAGAAAATACAATGGAAAAGGAGCCAGTTATCTCAAAGGTTATGTTAATTTCTGGAAGGGCATCCTTGCTCCTAGGCTGGATCCCAGGAAGTGCGCCTGTACTCTCACATCCATAAACAGGAACTCCCATTCCCTAAACACAAGATGCACCAGGGAGAAAACCATTTCCCAGTCAGAGGTGCTTCATGGATGGAGATGCCCTCAGCTTCCCAGGATGCCCTGGAACATAAGGTCCAAGCACAAGTCAGAAAGGCACAGGACTCCCTGGGAGGATGTCACAGCAGCTTTGCCTGCAGAAGCCTGTGGCTTTGCGGGAGGTTTAAGTGCATGAATTAGTGCTTCCCCATGATCCTAACTTCTTCACAGAAAATTGTATATTTGCAGATTGGTATTTTATTTACAGGACAATACTTGATATTTTAGGGTAAAAGAATATATAGGTAAATGATTGAGACAGCCATGAAAAATTTTTAAAGAGATATGAAATGTAGTTGGTTTTAGCTATATTCTTTGGAGAAGTTAAAAATAAATAAACATTGTTATTTTTATCTTATAATTTTTCCTCTAATGTATATATTTAAAATCTGTTTTGTGTGTGGATAACAGAATTACAACATATCATGTAATAGCACATCAGGTTTTATAAGGAATTTAAAATAAGCACAGGGGCCATTTTTATCTCTTTCTCCTTCTTTCATCTGAGGACATATGCCCTCCATTAGGTTAATGGAGGACTCTTTTTCATGGACACCCTTAGGAGATTTACTTAAATACAGGGAATTCTCAAAGTCAGTTGAAAGCAAGTTTCATTTAAACTTTCAGTCATATCCAATAGAAAGTGCAGGGATGGGGTGGGGTGGACAACTATGCACAGGGACATAATAACAATTTTAAAAATCTGTATATTGCTTGAATCTTAGAACAAAACTGCTTAGAAAAAATGTGAAGGCAGTTCTCTGTGGGTTAATTCTTGTGAAGAAAGATGTGGGAATCCCAGCAAGGTCAGGAGATCCCTCCTCAACCCCTCTCTGTACCTGCCCCTGGGGATGGCCCCTGGGTGACCCCTGGTGGCCCTGAAAGTCTACTGCAGCCCAGTCCCTTCCTGGGCCCTGCAGGGGAGTTTTGTGTCTGGGCTCACCCTGACTTCCTCTCACTGTGTCTCTAGCACAGTAATACATGGCTGTGTCCTCAGGTGTCAGGCTGCTCAGCTTTAAATAAACTTCATTCTTGGAAGTTTCTCTGCTGATTCCAACATGGGATTTAAGACTTGGTTTATAGTATGTGTTTCCATTGTATCCTATTATACCAACCCACTCCAGCCCCTTTCCTGGAGCCTGGCGGATCCAGCTCACATCACTGTTGATTAAAGAGAATCCAGAGACAGAGCAGGTGAGGGACAGTGTCTGTGAGGGCTTCGCCAGGCCAGGTCCAGACTCCTGCAGCTGCACCTGGGACAGGACACCTGAGGACAAGGAGAACCACAGTAACTCCCAGGCTTAGAGGCATGATCCCCATTACCTTCTTGTCTGAATCCCTGAGTCACTTACATCTGGGAGCTACCACAAGAAAGAAGAAGAACTACAAGGCTTTCATGTTCTTTTTGGTGAGGTCCATGATGCCCAGAAAATATTTTCAAGACTGAGTGGAAACTTAATTTACGTAAATGAGGGTGACAGTTTCATCTGTCTGCCCATGGGGCTATTTGCATTTGGGAGGTAACTATGTTTATAAAATGAAAAAGGATGATGGGAGGTCATTGTCCTAGGGACACGCCTGGCAGGAAGATGCTGGCTGATCCCCCAGAGAACACAGTCCTCTCCCTGGGGTGAACCATTACCAAATCCAATTTCCTCTTTCCAGCCAGAAATATATTGAATGAGCTAATCAGGGAGCCACATATGGCCAAGGATCAAAGATGGCTTTGGAAATATGGTAACTGTATGGCTACACCAAGGGATGACATATATATATTTAAATTCCTTAACAAAATTGGTTTTGACAGTTTCTGTTTATTTTTTAATATCAGTGCAGGATGGTCATTTTCAGTTGCCTTCTTACAAATTTGTTGATGAGCCATGTGGAGTGTGAATTCATGAAGGATATCAGAGCTGGTAGATATTACCACTGATGTTATTTTCAGCTTACTAAATGGCTCTCTCATAGAGCTTGCATTATCTGGAAGGTCCAAGGCTGGCTGACCTACCTCCATGCTACTTTATGCTCCTCTATGTGTCCTCTGTTGGTCATAGCCTAGAATTCCCACCCCAAATTGCAGTCCTATAGATGTACTTTTTCCTCAGGATCTGCTAACACCTATCCCTAGTATGACAATAGAGAACACTTTGTGGTTTTGAGTGTTCCCCCAAATAGGAAAATCTTTTGTTGGTTTGCACTGACACTGTATCACTGAGCAACACTGGCTACATAGGAAAGTTTTTGCCATGGCCCTGCAGTAGAAGCCTACAATACAGGAGGTAGGCATCCCTTTTCAGGAGCTGTGACTTGTGAGTGAGGTGGATGGGACAGAAACCATGTGGGACTAAGGGAATGAAGCAAGCCAGACACAAAATAACAAATACTGTATGATGGAGCTATTATGAACTAAATATATTGTGTAAACTCATGAAGATAATAATTGAAATTTAGGTCACCAAAAAATAGAATGATGCTAGAGAAATGAAAGCTGAGGGGTAACCTGTGCAGAATTGGTAAAAAGGTTGTTTGTTAATCTGTGGAAATGAATAGAAAAGATGAAAATACATCATAAGGTTTATAACTGGAAGTAATATTATATGGGTATGACCGTGGTTAAAGTGGAAAATCTAAGATCATGTATGTTACTAGAAGAAAAGCTAAAAAATGTAACATGGGACAGATAGCACAGTAAAACCTCAAGTGAAATATGAATGTGGATAATAGTGCATATGTAAGATTGTTTTCTGTTAAACTGAGCAAATTTATGATCATGTTAAAAGATGTTAATATCAGGCAAAAAAAAAAAAAAAACACAGAAAAAAACCAACAACCTCACATTATGCTAAGTGAAAGAAACCAGAAACAAAATACTACATTTTGTATGATTCCACTTATATAAAATGTGAATATAAATCCATTTACAAAGATGGAATTATTTACTGGTTATGTAGGGCTGTGGAAGAATAGAGGGATTGAAAAGTGACTGCTAAGGTGTGTGGAGTTTTCTTTTTGGAGTAATAAAATTGTTCCAAAATTTTTGTAGTGGTGAATGCATAACACTGTGATTGTACTATAAGCCATTGATTGTAAACTTTGGATAGATTGTACGTTATGTGAATATATCTCAATAAAACTGCTTTAAAAATTAAAAAAAAGAACACTGTACCTTCTAGGTTATCACTCTCTTATTCTTCCTCCTCCCATTCAGCCCTAAGCAACCAACAATCTACTTTTTGTCCCTATAGGTTTCCTTATTCTGGACTTTGATATTAAAGGAATCAGTAAGTATGTGACCATTTGAGACTGGATCCTTTAACTTAGTATACTGTTTCCAAGGTCCATCCATGCTGTAGCAAGTAACAATACTTCATTCCATTTATTTTTTAACATTATAATAAAATGTACAAAACAGTTTTCCAACTTTAAATACTTTCATGTATACTATTGTGTGGTCCTAATTATATTTTAGATTTTGTGCCTCAATAACCACAAACATTTCCAAAATATTTTCACCACCTCAAACAGAAACACCATCTCCATTAAGCACTGGCAGGAAACTGATAATACCTAATCTGCTTCCTTGTTCTATGAATTTTCACATCTTAGATATTTCATATAAGTGAAACAATACAATATTTTTCCTTTTATATTTTCCCTACTTAACTGATTATCATTATGAAGGTTCAGGCATGTTGTAGCATTTATTAGAACTTCATCCTTCCTTACAACTGAATTATATCCCCTTGTGTGTATATACCACATTTTCTTTATTCATTTATTTGTTCATAGAAACATACACTGCTCCCAATTTTAGCTATTGTGAATAATGAAACTACTAACATTGGTGTACAAATATAAATTTGAATTCCTCTATCCAATAATTTTTGATGTACACATACAAGTGGAATTCCAGGATACATAACCTAATTCTCCATGTGTGCCCCTGAAGCATGCATCTTACATTAGTTAAACCACCTCTCTCAACACTGGCCAGGGAAAGAGTTAATAAGAAGCTTTCTAGAACTGGGACATGAACTTCCCCAGAGCCAAAACCCACATCTGAGATGAACATGGATACCACACACACAGTCATCCAAAACCCACAGTTTGTCCCAATTGATAAGGTAAACCTTCAAAATGCCCTACACCATGCTGGAAACATCCATACACTAGAGTCAGGGCTGAAAGCTCATGAGTTTGGTGCCTTGCCATTGGGCCCTGCTTTGGAATTTATGCTCCCCAATGTGAGAATTGGGCTCAGTTGTGGTTTCCCTACACATGGCTCTTCTGCCCCTTCTATTGGAACCTATAATTAGTATTAGAGTTGGTGGATATACATTGAAGAGACTGAAATTCTTGGACAGTCCATGTGCCAGCTGGGCCCTGAATCTCATTAGAATTGCAGCATCTACTCTCCAGTTCATTAGTCTCACACAGGACAACTAACATGGAGGTGATGATGGACAACTTGCATAACAAGGAACCAAGAGAGTTTACAACTGCAAGAAAGAGAGTCCCATCCATTGGCCCCATTGGATCACAACCCATTCTCAATTAAAGGTGGAGTGGACATCACCATTGCAGAATCCTCAGGATTGGGAATGAACTATGGACAAGATTAGACTTACTGGTATTCTACTATAGACTTATGATGAATCTAGCAATGGAAGGAATTATATCATTGAAGTGGAGGCAGTGGCCACTGGAGATTCTGTGAATCGGGAGAGGGAAAAACAGGTATAATACAAGGGCACGGGAGAGGGAAAAACAGGTATAATACAAGGGCACTCTAAGGACTTGGGAATTGTCCTGAATGACATTGCAACAACAGATACAGGCCATTATAAACCTTACCATAACCTACAGAACTGGGTGGGAGAGAGTATAAACTACAATGTAAACTTTAATCCATGCTTATTAGCAATGCTCAAAAATGTGTTCCTCAATTGCAATGAATGTACCTCACTAATGAAGGATGTTCCTAATGTGGGAAAATGTGGGAGGTGGAGAACAGGGCATATGGAAATCCCCTATATTTTTTATGTGACATTTTTATAAATTAAGTACCTTTTAAAAAATAAAATAAATAAAATTTTTAAAAATGCCCTTTACCCCCAATAACATTTCTTGCATTTGCTATAAACTAATCAAACCTAGAATCCCATGGAAAATCTACTAACATCCAACCCTGGGTCCCAATAAAAGTATAAGCCATTTGTTCCATAATTCTCTGCTTGTGTGCTCCAACTTGCTGATGAGCCACCTTAGATGGTTGCATTTCCTGGCAGTAACTCATGATACTACTTTCTCTCTAGGACCTGTGAGTAGCAAACTATCTTTTCTCATGCATTATGAACTCAGTTTTCCATTGTGTTGCATTGGCCTCCACCTGAACACAAATTTAAGATCCAACTTAACCAATTTGAAACAAATATCTCAGAGAGTATGGTGTGTTGGTCATGACCATAGGAAATGAGACATAATGGCTTTTGGCTGCTGTTAGTTTACTAAGTAGACCTCTCAAAGAGCTAAAACTCAGAAAGTTCCATGGCTTCCCAACCTATATCCATGTTAGGTTGTGCTGCTGCCTGTTTCCTCTGTGTGGTGATGCCTAGACTTCCCACCCCAAATTGGCAGTACTATAGATCTACTTTTTCCTCAGGATCTGCTAATTCCCATCCCAAGTGTGGCAAAAGGGCAGACTCTGGTTGTGAGTGCTCCCCCAAATGGGAATATCTATTATTGGTTGATACTGACACTACATCAATGAGCAACACTGGCTACATAAGGAAGGTCTTGTCATGGCCTTACAGTAGAAGCCTGCAACACAGGAGACAGGCATCCCTTTTCAGGATCTGTGACTCATGACTGAGGTGGATGGGACTGAAAGCATGTGGGACTAAGGGAATGTGATAGACCTCTCAGCATGTTGTCCACAGCAATTTGGATACTGCTGTGGGAGACTCCAATCACTGAGCCTGTGACCCATGAGTATGGGTCTTACACTACTAGCTTGATGGGACACCCCTCCACAGGAAGCATAATAGTACCCCACAAGGAATGGTGCTGCAAGAATTTACAATGATTGCTTTGGTACTGTCTGCATGCTTTTGCTCTTTCTTCTGTAAGCATATGGGTTAGAGAGGCTCTAAATGTCTGGGCAGAAGTAGCTAAGAAACTATGAAATTATTGTTCCACAGAAAAGGTGCCTGAGCATATTGTGCTTCCTGCCCCTGACATAAGAGTATGTTCCTAAGTTGCTTGAGAGATGGAAGAATCAAATGCGAATGTTCATGGGCCCTACACAAACCTGCTGCATATTAGCATGGCCAAGACCTGATGTTGGACTCAACATCTGGAACAATGACTAATGATCTCAATAGAATCATGCTAGTAAAAACAAACCCAGAGCCCCATGTGGTTCAACTGGGATTCTGTAGAGAGTGAAACAGTTGCCTATGGGTCCAGTCTACAGGAGGCACAAATATTTCCCATCACAACAAATAACAGCAAACAGGACCCCAATGTGGAAGCCCAAATTGGAAAGACTGAAATTTATACTTGATTCAATATTTAAAACAATTTTAATGTTTTTTGCTGAAGGGGACATGAAGGAAGGGGCAGATTGATGTGAGACTTTAAGTTTGTGTTGGAGTTGGCACTCATTCAAAAAATTAAACAATTGACTAGTATCACTTAATACTAAGAGGCCCTCCTCTATTGACTTGAATATTTATAACATAAAGAAGAAAATAAAGACACTGTCCATAGTGGATATACCTGCCAAAGCAGATGTGCACTGGCAGACAATTAATGAGGCCCAATTGTTACTTAACAAGATAGAGATGATTCAATGGGTATAACATTTCTTTGAGCATTCAATCCAAAGAGACCCAGAGCTTATCTTCCAACCTGAGAAGTATTTGCTTTGAGATTAAACAGTGGAAAATATTTTTACAGGGCATCCCAATCTGTCAATTTAATAGGGAGAAATGGTCAAACTTTTGGCAAGGCTGAAAATGTCGGTGAGGTGGAGCCATTGGCAGGACATCAGCGGGACGCACATCAGAGTCACAGATCCTTGCTTATGAGGCCCAGGGTGCCATCCTACTGTGAGGCAATTAGGCCCTGCACTGGAGACCTGGCCTCCTTCGCCTGAATATCAAACACCCAGTCCTCAGCCACTTAGTAATTGTGACAATTGGAGCAAATCTTATTGAACAGCTACCCCTAGTGGTGTTTTAAATTCATAACCTGCAGAAAGAATAAATTCTTGCCTCCATGCCAAATGGAACTGCCCCTGACATTCAAGGCAATAAAACTACAGTATTGTATGAAACAAAGTCCTCTGGGGCTCTGGCCTGTAATCCAATATAATCTCCTCAAAGAAGGAACAATTGTACCTACCATCTCCCCAGACAATAGCCTTATTCATCCCATTATTAAAGCTTGGCAGTTAACCATCAATTATACCAAAATTAATGCACAAATCATGGCCATCTGTCTTATTCCTACCCTTATCTAATTACATTTTATAGATATATTCATATATGTGTGTGTGTGTATATATATATATGTGTATATATATATATATATATATATATTTATACACATACACACAAGAGCATGGGTAATAAAATAAATTGAAAAATTCTACATCCTACTGCCAAAACCTTAACAAAAGATCTTTTTTTTCCCTCACCATGTTGTTTTTTTTTCAATATATTTTAAAAGATGCTTAGATTACATAAATGTTACACAAAAATAACAGGGATTTCCATGATCCCCACCTCCCACACCTCCCCTAACATCCCACATAAACATCTTTCATTAGTGTGGCACATCACCTGCAATGGATGTACACATCCTGGGGCTTTGCAACAAAGCATGGACCATAGTTCACATTGTAGACCCCACTCTCTCTCACACAGTTCTGCATGTTATATGCTGATGTAAAATGGCCTATATCTGTCCTTGTGATATCACTCAGGATATTTCCAAGTCCTGAAAAAGCACTTGTATTACAACTGCTTTTCCCTTCCCTGCCCCCAAAGCATCCAGTGGCCACTGGCTCCACCTCACTGTTGTATTTTCTTCCATTGCTTGAATTACATTATGTCTACAACAGAAGACCAGAAAGTCCACTCTGGTCTATAGCACTTCCCCCAATCCTGGGGAGTTTGGGATGGTGATTTCCACTCCACCTCCAAGTGAGAGGGGGCTTATATCCCATGGATTTGGTGGATGGGATTATCCTGCCTGAAGCTGCAGGCTCTCTCCAATTCATGGCATGGCCGTTGTCCATCATCGTCTCTTCACCAGGTGACATGGCTGAATCCATTGAGCTGGAGTAGGAGTGCAGTTCCACCGAGATTCCAGGCACAACTGGCATATGGCCAGGGCTGAGGCTTCAGTCTCTGGAAGTAACCTACAAACTCCAGCATCACATATAGGTTTGAATAGAAGGGACTGATAGACCATGTGCAGGGAGGACTTATTTGAGTCCAACTATGTCACTCTCAGGAGCACAGATTCCAAAGTAGAGCCCACTGATAAGGCATCAATCTCTGGAGCTATCCCACCTTATATAGGACCTGGGTGTCTCCAGATGCTTCAGGAACCCCTCAGTGTGGGATGGTATCCACTTTGGTGTTCTATGAGATCCTACTGAGGTGTGCATAAACATTACCTCTGGGATGACCTCCCAACACTCTTTGAAGTCTCCTAGCCACATGAATTCAATTGTCTTTACCTTTTTCCCCTTGTATTCGAGGTTTTTTCCAGTCATATTGTCAGTTGGCACTTGGTATTAATCCCTTGTTGCCAGGGAGACTCATACCCGGGTGTCATGTCCCACGCTGGGGGAAAGGTAGTGCATTCATATGGTGACTTTGGCTTAGAGAGAGCCACATTTGAGCCACAAGGAGGCTCTCAGGTGGCAAACCTTAGGCACCCCATAACAATAGGCTAAGTTTCAATTACAAGAACAAAAACTCCTAAGGCTAGTCATTAATAACAAGAACCGATCAGTGGAGCCTCCTCCTTTGCCAGACACTGTCCCTGCACTCAGGGGACTGTTGCTGTTCCCTTAGAGAATATGACAGAGCTCTCCCATCTGTGAATTCAATAAATAAAGAAATTTACTCATTTATTCAGTGATTGTCTACCCACTGTCACCGTTCCCCACCCCTTGATTATTTGAACAATTTTATATATCTTTCATGTATATTCAGGTGAACTTCCTCCCATGAAACCCCCATCCCAGACAACCTTCACCAAAGATCCTCTCCTGTCCCCTTTGTAACCCTCCCATGATCCAAACCTTCCTTGAAGATGAAGCCCAATTAATAGCCAAATACAATTAATAGGAAAATGAAGTAATAAAGATA